>OVBI01000101.1:12860-99008 GCA_900406495.1 Sisymbrium altissimum
TTGTAATTTTATATTTTAATTTAATTTTAATGTTATTTAATATTTTTTAATGTTATTTTAATCTTTAAAAAATATTTTGTATTATTTTTTATTTTTCATATATAAATAATTTTTTTTAATATTTTTAAAAATAATCTCGTTACTTCGTCGTAAAAGGTATTTGTCCCGAATTCGTTGTAACTGCAGGGCGTCCCTAATTCGTTGTAACTGCAGGGCGTCCCTAATTCGTTGTAACTGCAGAGCGTCCCTAATTCGTCGTAAGATTGTGGGTCCCAAATTCGTTGTAAAACTTGCCTCCTTTTTTCGTTGTAAAGTATTCCTCTCTAACTGGTTCTTAAAACCTCTTTAATGTTTACGACTTTATTACATCGAACTGTGTTACAACGAATTTGCATCTCTGGCCCCTCGTCTCTACTTTACGACGTTTTTACAATGAAATGCCTTACATCGAATTAATGACGAAATCATTTACTCGCAATATTTACGACGAATTTACATCGTTTATGGGTTTACAACGATCAGTTAACGACGTTTCGGTTAACGTCCCTATTTCGTCGTAAACTGCATTTACGATGAATTAACAATAAATATAGTAGTTGTAAAAAGCATGTTTTCTTGTAGTGTACAGGTAAAAGAAAAGAAGTAAGTGATGTTATGGTGTATGATAAGATGAAAAATATAAAGCCTATACATAATATTGACAAAATATCAAAATCAAATTATAATCTTTCAAATCTCATTTTTTTTAAAACCCCTATTATTTTTAAAATAAAAAAGTTAATACCAATTTAATATAATGTCAACTAATATTAGTATAAATAATCTTATTATATATATAGGAAAAAATAATTTTATGATTTGTAAAACAATCAAAAGTTAAAAGTAGGAATATACAAACTATTCAATTAGTATTCTAATTATCGTATGTTGATTTATTGATTAAAATATAGATCAAGTATAAAAGGACATGTGTCACATGCAAGAATTTCTCATGGAATTCAAAGGACATGTGTCACATGCAAGAATTTCTCATGGAATTCTCAAATCAATTCTCATCACTTTCCTTTATAAAATTAATTTTAATTTCAATTTTAATTACTGTTCATTAACTTATGTTTTATTTTATTGATGAGAGACTTTTTGAAATATCCCATATATTACTGTTCATTGCAATGAATAAATGCTCTCATATGTAAATTAATTAAGAAACAGAATCTAATTGTAGATCTATGTATCTAATTCTTTTCAGTTCCTACAAGAGACAAAACTATTTTATATTAATTCTAGCATATACTACTTAAATTATGTATACACATTTAAACACCAATAATAGTACTATACAAGTATTTATCATAATTAAATATGTGGCATATGTACTAGTAATAAAACTAAAAAAAAAACTTAATAAAGAAATTTACAGATCTTGTCTTGTATTTATATAAACCCATTCACGTGGGCCATTCAAAATTTGCATGAAAGCCACTCCTCTTCTCACAAAACAAAACTTCATTCTCTTTCTTTCTTTCTCTCTCTTTCAATTTCAGAAATAGTTACAGAAGAAAGATCTGACCGGGGGAGGAGAGACAGAAAGAGAAGAGAGAGAAAAATCGATGATTAGCGTTTGATCAAGAAGACAAGCTTTATGTTAGGGTTTAGGTTTGGGATATGACTCATGCTCGAGAATGGAGAAGCTCCTCTCTATTAATGCTTATCTTCCTTTCTTCTCTACTCTATCTCCTTTCTGTAAATTCCCGGATAGGGGCAATTCGGGTACTTCCAGAAACGCCGACGACGGCTACCTCTCCGGCTCGGGCTAATAACCAAGAAGATCTCATGAAGACGTACTTCGGCGCCGGAAAATTTGCACCGGTGGATTCTTTAGTCGGAAAAGGGATCAGTGACAGTAAAAGAACGGTACCAAGTGGCCCAGATCCTCTCCATAACTAGTAGAAGCAGTTTCTTGATGTTTTTTTTCTCAGTTATATTTTCTTTTATTCTCTTGTGCCTCTTATGTAATCAATCAATCAATCAAGAAGTGTATTTTACCCAAAATACTCACGTTTTTCTCGTTGATGTAAGGGAAAAACGAGTGTATTTTGGAGATTTTAATCGCTGATCTATAAACATTTTCAGATATATATATATATATATATTAACCATGTCAATGTTGTAGTTTTATTAGAAATGTGTTTTGATTTTTTTTTCCCATTTTGATTGTGCATATTAGAAAAGGAATAAGATAAGCCCTAATAGTTTTTGTTTATATACTTCAATTTTGAGACAGGTCCTGATTTTAATATGAAAGCTCTGATCATTTTCTTCTTGGTACTCGTCACCTCTGATGACATATACATTTGCAGCGAATCAAATTAAAACCATTTATTATTATAAGTGTTAATCTATGTTCCAATAATTATATACTTATAGCTACATATACTATATGACTATATGAGAGAGAGGATGTTTTTGGTGTAGCAGAATGTTTGTATAGTTTAATATGTTTTTGTTCGTTCTTATATTTTTCTCCAAACCGGGAGATTATATATATATATATATCCATTATCCAGTGATGATACTCTAAGCAAAATATTTTTTATTGCATGGCATAGGCAAAAAAACGTCAAACGATACAGTATTTGTTACAAATTGAAGGAGGCCTTTTTTTGTCAAGGAATTGAAGGAGAGCACGGCAAGAAAATTTAGGAAGCGTTTATAAAAAGGAAAAAATTGGGAAGCAAAATGCAGTACCGTGCATCGTGAGATGTTTAATTGCCGTCAGATTAGTTCACTTCTTAGGAGGAATTCTGGTGTTGACTGTTGTATATAAAACTTATAAACTGATAAAAGGCTGTTTGCTTTTACGACTGTCCGTCGTCCAATCCAAAAAGCTTTCTCCTTTTCCCCAACCTATAGCTAGGCACTAGAGTCAAAATTGGTTGATTAAAATAAATAATTTAACTCATATAGACATTACAGTATCAGTATGGTTGTATTAGTTCAGTTTTTATCAAACAAATCTTGATCAGAACCTTTCACTTTAATATTATTAGCACAAAAGTAAAGATAAACGAGTTTGGAATATAGATACTGTATTAAGTATAGGTACACCTTTAAAATTGTAGTGTAACATAAACATAGATGTTTCACTTATGAAAAGCGACAACATTGTAGAAAACTATCTCAATTCTTTTCTTTTCTTTTTTGCACCAAACTATCTCAATTAGTATAGCATATCACAAATACACAAACTACCCAAATTAATTTTAATTTAGAAATATAATGTCTTTTTTTTTTGTCAATCTCCATATTTAAACATCAATAAACTTTTAAGTACTGGCATCTTACAGAAGTTCAAAAATATATATAGCATATGAGATTTCTTACGATTGTAATTTGTAATTAGTGAACAGAGACCCAAACTTCTACGTGCAAAACAATAATGCCACTTAATGTTCGATTCATAAATACCAAACCACTTTCATAAGTTCATCGCATAAACTTTTAGCCATTAGTTACAGCTAAGCATCTGTTAAACTATAATCAACTGACCTATTATTATAAAGGTACAAAAAAGGTTTAATTACCCATCGGGATTTGCGGACTAGATGCAAAGTTAAGTGACACGAGAGATCTGAGATTGTTTTTACAGTCACGAAGTGATAAAAATAAAAGAAATGGTATGGACGGTAGTGTTTGGAATTATTCTTTTGCAATATATTTATTCCATTGTACCAATTCTTAATAAAATCAATGGAGACAACTTGTAATCGATTGCAATGACCAAATTAAAAGCTTCATGGAAAAATGTAAGAACTGAAATCCACGTGACCTGCTAAACATTTACGAAAGAAAACCTCTTACTAAAATATTAGTACTCCCAGTTAAGTCGAAATCCACGAGTAATCATGTTTATGCAATAAATATTTGATGCGTATTTTTATATTCAGTAGACCATAGACATCGTGTGGATAAAGTGATAAACAGCCATGCTTAATTTATCCACAACAAAATCTAATATTACGACGACGACAAACGATATATGAATCTACAAAACGTTGAAGTCAAATAATTTATACTTCAAATTTAAATAGGTATCATAAAAAGGTTAAACCTTTTGGCTTTTTTTTATCTCATGTCTTCTTTTCTAATATTTTGTTCAGTCATCGTTTGAATAAAAAAAATTCTTCAAGATAATTTTCTTTTACTGCTTTTGACAATTTAAATAAAAGAAATAAAACTACACTGCAAAACATTATATGAAGGATTTTGAAAAGTTTTAAAAATCGTCCGAGACAGCTGATTTATGATTAATTCTAGAAACTTTCTACACATGTTCAAACAAGTTCTGCTGTTCTTTCCTTTGAAAATTGTAATAATTTTTTAGAAAATTATGAAATAATAATATTTATAGTGTTAGTAATTTTAAAAGAATTGAGTTTACTTTTTAGTACCGTTTTATTAAAAGAGCGAGTAAAGCCGAGTTCTATATATGTATTCATTTTCTTGTGTAAGACTTGCAGTTTTCGAAATTCTTCCATTTTATTGTCACTTGATTGTATTCTAGTCGATACGAAGTCAAGCATATATATATTAAAAAATCGTATTGGAAAAAAGTTCGAATAAAATTTAGGAAAAAGAGGTCTCGAATTTGGGTGTTTTATGAGAGACAGAGAAACCAATGTGTGAAGCGCCACGTAATATGCGGCGTAGGGACTCTCATGTCTTCTGTTTGTCCCTTTCTGTTTGGCTTTTAGAATCTCTTTGACTATTTATTCTTTTCAGTAAATTAGTAGAGGTAATAATCTTAAAATTACAAATGTTCATTTCTAAATTTCTCCTATTACTGTATATTAGAGTACTAATTTATTTTCACATTGGCAATTGTACGACTAAACTATTGGAAAAAGTATTAAGTACTATAAAGTCGGTCGATATCTCGAAAATTCAGGTAGGTACATATTGTATTTGTCTGACCTAAAACGTTAAAAAAAATATCTGAACCTGATATTTTGTTTTTATATGTGTATGATGTACGAATTATATATATACAATTCAATTATATGGAATTATTTATTCATATATTTTTTCCGCAAATCAAAAGTAGTTTTTTTTTTTTTGTAAAAGTCATAATAATTGACTATTTTAAGACTCTCTTTTTTTAGTTATATAATATTCCAATATTTTGTCATGTTGATATATTTTTTGTAGATGTTTAGCAAGTTTTCAGTTATTTTAAACTAGAAAGTTGACCCAAAAAAAAACTAGAAGTTTTAAAATTTTGAATAGAAATTATTTTTTTTTAAGTTACAATTATCTTTATGATTTATGGACATATTTTTAACGAATATTAAAAATGTTCTATTAATGGCATGCAACATGTATGGGTCCACTGGGTCTGGGTCAAATATTAACAAGTAATTTTCGTTTTCTTAACTTTGCTTTCTATAGTGTATGTGATATCACGTTTTGGCAAAGTAAGTTTGCGAGAGCAGAAGTCATTCCTTGTGGAGTTAACCAAGCACCCGATAGGCTCGCGAAAGAAATTCATCGATTTCTATACTAAGAAGTATTTTTATGTTCCCCAATTCCTCGTTCTATATCTACATGTAGACCATTAAATTTCAAAGATGAAAACGAATTTAAGCTGTGATAAAAAAAAAATAATAATAACATCCAAGAAAAACAATAAGTTTGTGCCGATGAAATTTTGTAATACAAAAATTAGCATCGTTTCAGTTACATGAAACAAAATTTTCATCGATGATATTCACGTTTTGAAAAAAGAAAAAGCACAAGTGACACACTAGATCATAATGTCCTACCAACTGTACATTATACACAACTTAAGCCATTTCTAAACCAATCACTATTATGATGTTATGTATAATCTATATATACATTTTTCTTTTTTTGGTCGCGCACGAACCACTTAGACTACGGGAATCAATCATTGTTAATTAACATTGGTCTACTAGTATGGAAAACCAAATCAGTGTCAAGGATTCAAATTGGGCTATTTTGGAAAGAAAATAATATTATATATGGGCCGTTATACGACAAAAGCCCAAGGCCTAGCTTACGGATTCATATATATCTTTAAATAACAAAAGAAACGTAAAAGGCAAGAAAACAACACAGTACACAGATAAAAAAACCTAAGAATGGGTCAAACGAGTTAAGAAGTGAAATCTTCCAATCTTCTTCCCTGAGAACTCATCTTCGTTTCAAATCTCTGGAGATAGCTTTGATGGTGGAAGGTGTAGTTCTGCAACATCCTCCTATAAGTTTAGCTCCAAGGTCGCGCCATTTCGTTGCAAACATCTCGAATTCCGCATCCCCAAAGCATTGCGATGGCTGCAAAAATTCACCCAAAATCATAAGTGATCCATTCCTTCAATCTCAAGGCAGTAAAAAAGCGGCTTTGAAGAATGCAACTTTACATCCATTCAAGCTAGAGATGAATATAAATTGTCACTGTAGTGAGCATTTCGATAGCTGACATGATTGACTCAATGACTCATGAGATTGATGTGATAAATTTCCTCCAAGGGTACATTCTGATTTTGGATACAAATACGTGAGAAAGTGACTTACCAGCCATTTCTTTGCTTTCCCGTCCCAAACTTCTCCGCTATTTGGGTAAACGACAATTGCCTTCTTGGTCAGCTGAAAATAGGAAATGACATAGAAAGTAAGAAATAAAGCGCAATGCTTTGCGATACAAATGCTACAGACTTTTAAACTTTGTTACTTGCCTTGGAGAATTTGCGAATCAGATTTTCGATGAATTGAGGAGGCGCGCAGTTAATGCCAACTGCGCAAATATTGTTGCTTTTGTTAAGAGGTTCAAGGCATTCCTCAAAGCTCTCTCCTGATGGAGCTTTCTCACCATCTACAGAAGTGAAGCAAATCCATGCTGGGATTTGCACATTCTCTTCCTCCAACAGCTCAGCGCAGGCCTGAGACATGGAGATTCTCAATATTAAAGAGACTGATAACAACATATAGCCAAGAAGCAGTCTTTTCGGGTGGACTAGAGCAAACCTGAGCCTCGAGTTTATTCGGTATGGTTTCAAAAGCAAGAAGATCAGGACCCGCTTCCACTAGGACTTGAAGTCTTCTCCTATGGAAATCTTTTAGTTTATCCAAGCTTACGTCCTCGCCGTAGCTTCCACTGCAAGCAGAACATTGAACAACTATAAGTACCGAATCGACAGAAACTTCAATCTGCCAAAGCATTCGACTTGAAACTTTCCACAACTTCTCATAACCAATGTAATGTGAACGGAAATGATTATTAAAAGGCACCTGTACTCAGAGCCATCAGCAAGATAAGCTCCATAGCTTCCAATAGATGCGGCTACAAGAGCTCGGTTATAGGTATGTCCTGAAGTTTTGCTAACTTTGTCCCAGAATCTATCACGGGCTTCGACAGCTAGTGTTACGCTCTTTTGTAGCAAAGACTCGCTCTCTTCCATCGACAACCCTCTTGAGAGAAAACCGGGAATAGTAGCCTGAAAGCAAACCGGTTAATACAAATATTCTCCAAGTGAGACCGAGACTCAATACAAAATCCTACTTTGTAATCTTTACGACACAAAGAAAAGACAAACTTCACTCCGACATACTCATAAAAAAACAGACAAGTATCTTTCTGACCCTACAAGACTTAACATTCCAAAAGCAGAAACGGTCTTTATGTTAAAACAAAAACCTTACAATCACCAGAAAAAAATTAAACTATGGAAATTTAAAACTAAGATCTTTACAGATGGCAAAAGAGAAAAACCAGATAGATTGTGAAACAAGAAAGAGAACGAACAAAATGAAAAAGTATAAAAAAAATTAGGTTGCTTCAAATAACCTGATAAGATGAAGTAACCACAATATCCGCACCAGCTTCCAAATATTCCATGTGAACCTGCAAAAAAAAAATCAATCCTTTATTATCAAATCTTCGGACCATAAACTAAAAACTTGAAAACGGCCAAAAAAATTTATAATCTGGAGAAATCTGGTGGATTAAGAGATCTGTATTTTTCACCAGAATTCAATAGTAACTCATTGTCAGAATCTAACGATTATGGATATTAAAATTTCAACGAAATAACCCTAAAGCTGCAATTTTTACACATTTTGGGGACAAAAAATGAAAATACAAAAATTTACAAACCCGCTTGATGAGTTCAGGATCTTTGATGAGAGATACAGCACTCCACAAAGGGTCGTTAATGGCGGCGCCGTGACACTCGAGCTGGGTTGCGAAACCGCCGTCGACCACCGCACAGCCGCCGCATTTCTCTATCAATTCTTCCAACAATGCCGATTGCTTCTCCAAACCCATTTTCTCACTTTGACTCAAAAACCTATTTCGCTCAAGAAAAGATTTAAACAAAGGAAGAAGGAGGAAATTTTGAATATATTGTCGCGAAATCGGAAAATCAACGCCGCTTTTGTTGGTGCAATGTGTTTTTTTTTCTTCCGCAACACAATGGATGTTTCTTGTCTCCCCCCTCTCTCTCTCTCTACACTTGTACATATATGTTGTGGATAATGGGCTTGGGCTGGGCCCACTTTATGTAATAAAATAAGATAAAAAACGCGTTTCTCTACCCTGTAAAAATGTATTACAGATATAAATATATATTCTTCCGAACTTCAACTTTGCCGACGGAAAATAATATAAATTCTCCGTTTTCCATTCCACCGTCAAACATATAAAACTGGATTTTTCGTCTGTTTTTTTTTTCGAAATGACATTAAACATGCGTATATTACCTTAATTCTTTTGATCAAATCTACCTACTTTATTGAATTATCTCATTCAATTACCCACGGGAAATTATACTTCTGCTAATGCTCACACTTTTATGACAATTTTGCTTTCTTTTAGAAGTGTTAATTTTTTCTTAGTTCTTTTCTAGTTAGATTATAAATTAATACAATTTTGGGGCTATGGTCCGACTGGTGACACTATAATGAAACGGAAAATTCGGAAAAACGAGATCAATGTGGTTGGTGTAAGTTAACGTGCCATTATTTACGTACGGTTAACCAAAACCGTGCCCATATCATTTATTTCTTTGCCGTGAACGTGTCGCAGACGGCACAATGGAATTAATATGTTTGAGTTAGGTAAATCTTTGCGACTTACTTTTGTGTTGAATACTAGCTACCATTTTAAGACCTTATAAAGTGCGACTGGAACGAGTGAGAAACGAACTTAATAAAGCTTTAGAACTCGATATGTGTGACTTTTTGAGGTTCGACTGCTTTCGTTTATACGTGGGATTAGCAATTAGATAAATTGATGATATGTTGACCAAAAACATCTAACAGATGTTGCAAGATCTAGCCGTGAATGCAGGCGTGAAGAAAACAATTATGTATGTTATCTATTTTTAATACCACCATTATAAGTCCATTCAGAAAACACTTACATGTGCAGAAAAGGTTGGTGTTAGTTGTTTTCAAAGCTATATACGAATGTGTCATGTGAAAGGTATTTCTTAAAGTCATAGCCAAACAAGTAAAGTTTATTCTTATATATAAGAAACTTATATTATTTTGGCTTTAAAATTTAGAAAACATTTATCAAAATATAGTTTCACCTTCTTCTTTTCTTTTTGGTTCACGATATAGTTTCACCTTATAAAGATTTGTGACTTGTTTACACTTCTATTTACTAATTTCTAATTGGGAACTGTTTTTGATATCAACATATAGTTCCATCCTCTTCTTCTTTTTTTTGGTTCACGATATATATAGTTTCACTATAAAAAGATTCGTGACTTATTTACATTTGTATACAGTGACTATACACACTAGTTTTATTTGGGAACTGTTTAAAGATCAATATTGGGAGTCTAAATTCCAATTGTTTTATATATATTTTGGACTTCATTTGATCTTTGAATGTTGAAACTACAAGTCTCCAGCATGGTATAGTTTGGTGGGGTCAACGGTGCACATTCTTGTATCTTGACTTTGAAGAAAGGCATATGTGGAATGTAGCACCGCTATTGTAATATTCTAAAATAGTTTTTATATTTTGATTATTGACCCTGTTTGTAAATCTTTTTATATCCTTTACACAAATACTTATCAACGAACGACCCATGACACATTTGTGAAATTTTGCTGTAAAGAGTTGATACATTGAAGTCAAGTAGCTTTTAAGTTTGTTCAACCATTTTAATACTTGCAGCATTTTAAAAATGGACTTCGAGTATATTATAAAATAACATTACCGTTTGAGAAACGGCGAAAAAATGGTTTGGTTGTTCGTTGTGGTAGTTGAGGCTACAACAGATGCAGTTAATTACAAAATGAATTAGTCAAATTTTAATTTTATCGTTGATTGTGATACTATGTTTTTGAACCATGTATAAAAGAAAAGACACTTTGTAAGGCTTTAATTTTATAATGCTATTATACTCCGAATCGCGTGAAAAAAAATAATTTTCTTAGTGTAATCGAAGCTACTACAAAAGTAAATATTCCTAAAAACATATTGACAACCGGACAGTATTGCCTCGCAAATATGTTATCTACATCAAATTGTATAAAGTTCTCAACATTAATAACTGCAAATACTCATTCGTTCCCACTTCCCACAAACTTTTAACAACCGACGGTGAGGCCCTATACGTATGTTGTAAATTCCATACAATATTCGCGTAATGGCTTTTGTTAGACTTCGCCAAGTTCATGACACACTAGCCCAAGAAGAAAATTAATCTGTAATGTGGCCTTTCGGCATTATGCGTTGGGCTTTAGGTATCATATGAACCCTTTTTTCCTCCAAACTTATGGAACCTGTCGGTATTGTTGATATTATCAATTTTTTCGCGTGGAATAAGTATTTCAATTTTTTAGTTATAAAGAGTATGTTGGAGGTGATTTTACACGTACTTACTATCTAAACCGGATATGTAGTGAGAGACTGAGAGGGTCCTGCCATTTCATAATCCGGCATACGTGGATATGTTACTACTATTTCGGAGGTTCTGCCCAGAGACAACAACATAAAATCCATAAACCACTTGAATATAACTACCATAAAACATAGAGACACCATTTACAAAGGTAAGAAGGTAAGTCATTCAACCAAACTTATTCCACTATAAGAAAAAAAAAGAAAAAAAGAAAGGCAGCAGTAGAACCCATTGCATAAAAAAGGGTCAAAAGGAGAATTCTATTCTCATTTCTTTCACTAATCTAATGTTTTAAACATTCGTAACCTCCTTAAGATCATACACTTGTCCTGAATGATCGCTTTCAATAGATTGATGATTGACTTAGATATAAGAAAAAATCTTTAAAAGAGAAGTCTTTCTTTTTTTAAAACGATTCTAAGATTATTCTTCCTCTATATAGGACGAGCACATACCTAAAATAGCATATTGAAGCAAGTACAGCGACTCCCGTATAAAATACGACTCTTCATTCTCTCAATAGAAGAATATTAACCTTACGATTGCTGGTTATTCCTATTGATTGATATAATAACTCTACAAATGTGATATTCACATTATTATGTCCGAACAGATTATAATTAACGTTTTCCAAAAAGCTAAATATGAAAAGAAAATACCAAGACGTACCAAATGATCTATATCTAGAGTTAATCATATATATATATATAGACGATTGCTTGAAGAAAGCGAATACTATAAAATTGTTATTTAGTTTAAAATCACCAACATCCACAATTGAATGATAATGACATTTGAAACTAGCCACTTGGTAAAACCAATTATACATTGAGCACGTCAAATCTCAAAACTCCGATGGAAAAAAAAATGTCTTTTTTCTCTCCATCCAATTAACCTTAGGAGTTTTTTTTTTTTTCATTTTGTCAGCATCTTAAGAATTAAATTCAAATATACGGAGCAAAAAGTAAACAGTTCAATATGTTTCTGTCCAATAAGCTCATTCTGAAGTTACCAGAAAAGAACTGAAAACAGTTGTAGCTATACTCCTTTTGCTAAAGTTGGAATTAGTTGAAATATATAGTTCGAGGAAACCTTTTGCAAGACTTGTAATATACGCAAAGGTTTTTCACGAAAACAAGATATATTTATTTTAAAAAAATCTTTTGGAAATGATTTAAGAACCAACGCAATTAGAGCGGTGATTATTGGTGTGCTAATGTGAGAAATGATCATCGACCAGACCCATTAACCTCTCTTATATTGCATTAATGTTTTTACGTATACTTTTGACCACACTTGTTTTTGTGTCGACTTTTCAAGAAAAGTCTACTCAAAATGTAATTCAATAAACCTAAACCCTAACACAAGGTTTTACATTTTTAACTCCAGTGGTTACCTAATATTTCGAGTTGAAATGTATAACCTTACTGGAAGAAAAATTTACGCTCTAAGCTGAGAGTTTTAAGAATAAACGGATTGTTCTTGATCTCGGAACGGGAATGGAACATTGGTGATGATGAAACAAAAGAAAGAGACGAAGATATAACAAAACAATAACTTGGTTTCACATATATATCAACAACTCAAAAATAGGCAAAACTTACAAAGATTGAGAGAGTTTTACAAAATGCAAAACATCAAAGGCTTTTCGAAGACAAAACAACCCCATTTGGACAGAACATATCAAAAACCCAAATGAGAACAATAACTGCCTCAGAAAAAAAAAAACCTCTTTCGATTTCGATCTCACCTCTCTTACCTTCTTCACAACATCATAACCATTACGTCAACAAAACTTTAGTAACACCAACACACAAAACTTATCTCTCTCTTTAGGGTTTCTTGCTTTCCCTGAGATTAACTGCCTCTGCTATACTGTAAATAACTTAGACAAAGAAACGAACAAAAAAAGAGCTTTTTACCTTGCTCCTATAGCTAATAATAGTAACACCTAGCTGCAAAACTTATGGGCACGCGATATTAAGAGGGGTGGTTGTAGTTGTTGCAAGATGATCGACGAAAGCAAACTTGTCAATGGTTGTTCCAATGAGACCAAGATCGATCTCCACGTCTGAGAAATCATAGTCTGGAAGTTCGCTTGGACCGTCACATTCAAGACCAATGATGTTCATATCATCTATACCGCAGTAATCATCCAACAACTGGTCGTTCTCCTCTGTGAAGAGAAAATCCAGCTCACAAGCATTTGGGATCAATGACTCATCAAGGAAGCAACCCATATCAGGAATCAGTAGATCTGCGAAGTTGAAACCAAAGCTCGCTTGTTTAAGTTCACCGGCTTTTTGATCAATAGCCGAATCAATTACCTTCATACCAAGATTATTGCTTGACACAGCTTCAGCATTAGACCCTGTGGGAGAGACCAGAGAATCAAGCTCATTTGAAGCAGTTGAATCTGACAGAGCACTCTCAGACAAATCACAGGAGGCAGCGGAGTTGGCAGCAGCCAAAGCATCAAACTCGAGCTTCTTAGTAGCATAAGCATCAGCAGCTTGTTCAAGTGTCTCGTAAGTACCCAACCAAGTTCTCGTCTTTGTGATTGGATGTCTAATCTCAGCAGCCCACTTTCCCCATTTCCTCTGCCTAACACCAACAGGCTTGGTGACACTAGAACGTCCAACGACCTGAGAGGTCTTGCTGCTCAAAACCTTTTTGCTGCAAGCTGAGATTTTGGCTTTGCTTCCACCATTGTTACTCTCCTGACAATACGAGCTTTCAGATTCTGCTTGAGCAGCAGTGGCTTGAGAGAAAGGACGGTCGATCTCACAGACGTAACGTTTCCTTCTTCGACTGCTTTCATCTTCCTCGCTGGATGAGTAGTCAGTAGCGTAAGGATCATTGACAACGAAACGGATTTTCCTCATAGTCTTGAGATCTTCAGATAAACCAGGGAGGCGATTCAGCTGGAAAGTTTTCTTCTTTGGTTTTTTGCAGGGTTTAGTGGCTTGGAAGGAAGACCTTTTCTTTGGTTCTGCCATTATATCGACTAAGTTTCCAAACCAAAACCCCTCTAAAATCTTGAAAACCAACAAGAAACCTCTCTCAAGAACAAGAAAAGATGATTTATACGAAAGCCTCCAAATGATTCTACTCCAGAACAAGTCCTGTTTTCAATTCATACACCAACCTACTTCAGATTCGGACAGAGAAAGAAACTATGAAACTTAAAAAATAAAATAAAGTTAGCAACTTTAAGAAAACCCAGTTACCTTTTTGGCCTTAATCGCATGGAATCCGATGTAAACGAGAGGAAACAACCACTGGGCAAAAGCCAGTAGAAGCAGCTTTGATGAACGAGGGAAAGACGCAAGAACAGAGCCAGTAGAGGCTTCTTTCAGAAGAAGAAAGAAGAGAGAAAGAGTTGAATGAAAGGAAAGAGAGTAGCCGGAGCTCCGGTTGAAACAATCTCTCTGTCTTCCGACACTCTTCTCACTCTTTGGGTTCTGTGTGAGGAGCCTTCCTTCCCCAAAAGTGAGAAAGGGAAGTGAGATACTAGTAGATATAAGAAGATTCAGAAGGAAGAAGATAAAGTAAGAATCATTTCGAATCGGAAACAGATGATAAATCTATGGCCAAGATTTTTCCTCGCTCTCTCTCTAACAGTGACAAATATTACAATTTATGTCGGAATAAATAAATAATGCTAAAAATAAATAAAGCTGATCAAATTGGTAATTGAGAAATTTAAAAGATCGAGGAATTTCAAAATATGTTAAATTTTAAATACAAAAATAACGATTGTACAAACACAGATCTCAATAAAATTTAATAAAGACATTAAAGAAAAAAACAAAGTGTATAGAATTCTTTTTGTTTTTTTTCTTCTGGAGAACTTTAATTCAACCACAGACGATGACCCTTTTTAATGTATTCTGATTGGTGTAACTTTTTACGATATGGTAACAAAACATTACTTTATTGAATTTATTTTCTTGCCAGATTGTAAAAAAAAATGCTTTTGGTTTGCGATAAGAATAAACCGATTTTCTTTTTTTAATAATTCATGACCGCTACTTGTCACTGCTACTGCACACTGTGGCTCTGTGGAGTAGAAAAATGTTATAAATACAATTAAAAAATATGTTGGGTAGTGACTACTAACTAATACTCGATTCCACTAATAAATATGATAACTTGGGACTTGGGAGGTCAGCTAAATTGAATTAGAGGTAAGAAGGTTACTTTTCTATGTTTTGATGGAGGCAAAGAAGGACAAATATCGAACGTGGGGATTCTCTCATCCCCACATTTGCTAGTTGCTAAGTTGCTACCAACCCAAGGATTTTTCATCACAATTCGAAAGTCTTCTTTCCAATCTTAGTGGAAATAAATACAGTGAGAATATTTCACAACTCAAATATGTTTTGAATTCTTCGAAGTCTTCATAAAGTCATTGATTGACGAAACTTAACAGTGTTACCAATGACCAAGTACAGTTCCAGTTAATAATTTCACATAATCATAAAAAATTAGTGATATAAAATAAACTAATAGCTTGAAAAAAAATGTGTGGCGTACATGAATTTCATTGAATTCCATATATCAATAGTTTGGACGTAAAACATTATATCGGACATTGAGATATGCTACGTAAGTACAAATCGAAAAGATATTCGTCTTTTCGGGGACGTTCCTTAAACTGAAATATGTTTGCCGTTATATAACGTACGGACCGTTTCGTTCAATATAGTTTTGCGCCTGTTCCATTTAAGCTTTCGTTTTTAAAGCTTGAGCATGTCCATTATTTGAGATAGCAGCCACAGTACGGGTTAAACTGAGAATGAGATATATACCAACTTCAGATTTTCTGATTATTTAATTTAACCAAAGGAAAATGAAAGAAAATGTCACTTTCTTTCGTTTTCATCAAGAAAATGTTAAGCACTCGTGATTTGCAGATTTGTTTGTGTACGTGTTCACAGCCTTTTCTCTTATTGCTGGCGACTGCCACATTCGTCCAGACTTACTTACTCCCTGCTTATTTACAAAACTGCCACTGTCAGAGCATTTGGAGAACTAATTTAAATTAAATTAAAGTTTTTCATATATCAAATTTAAGGAGGGAATGTGAGAAGAAGAGAAAAAAAAAAAAAAAATTAGTGAACGCACGCCTAAATGCATGTGACTGCCTACCCTACGTGAAGACAAGACAAGACAATACTGTTACGGAAAGGTAATAAAGCATTTTCTCTCCCAACTTAATATACAATGGCCCATGCTAATTGCTACTTATCCCCCAAACGTAATTTTTTTAATGCATGGCAGCAAATTAATTTTGACCAAACTTGTCAACGATAGTTGATTTAGAAAACATAAACAAAAAATAAAGTATATACTCTCTTGAAAAAAAAAAATAAAGCCTACAAGTTTATAAACTGTATTTGAAAAAAGGTTCATACAAAGATAAGGTATTTTTTTTCTAGTAATAAAGAATCGCCGTAACTACTAGTGCGCTATTATCTCAAATCAAGATTCTAACATGATAAATCCTAGTTTAGTTGCTTTAAAAAAAAAATCCTAGTTTAGTTATAGAAAAAAACTCTGTTATACAAAATTCGCGATACTTCATTAAGGAGATATGAAAGGTTTTAATTACCTCAAAAAAAAAAAAAGGTTTAACTACCTCGGATAATTATTCCAACAGAAGAAACAGCTATACCGATATAAACCGAGATAACCAATAACTAGAACCGGCACTGTACGAACAATATCTACTTCGTTTCCTCGGTCGGAAGAGACCATTCATACAGGTGTCGGATTATTATTGTCACGTGGTCATTGAATGTAGACATTTGATCACGTGGACTATTAGTATTAAATATGTAGCTATCGACGACCATACTTTTTTCAATCGACGACCATAAGCATAATTACATAAACCTGTTATTATCATTTAAATGTGGAAAATACAGAACTAATTATGTCATAAGTGGACACGTCAGAGAAAGTGGAGAGTTGAAAAACAGAGTGTAGAAAGAGAGAAGGTCAAGTAGTGGACGGAAGCTGGGGGAATATGGGAAACAGCTTAGCCGCCTACGTGGACCCCACTTTTTGTCTTTTTCATTTTTAATTATCTTTTCTCAGATGTCATATTCGAGTTCGCAACAATTGATTTTTTATTCAACACGTACAGATTATACGTCCACGGAAGAGCCCAACTCTAATGTATTGTTAACTAGAAGTCCTAATTAGGCCCATCGTTATATGTTTCCAAAGCCTGGTTCGAAAGATGCGAGAGGTCTTTGTTTTATATCATTTTTAAAAACAAGTTTTTTTACTTTTCTTCACGACTTCAATTTGTTTAACTTATTTCTTTCAACTTATTTACTTTGAGGTATGTGCATTTACTATCTATTTTTTTCCTCGTTTGAATTTTATTGTAAAAGAGAGGTACAAATTCTGATACAAAAGCGAATATATAGTCGATTGTTCATTTGTTCTCAAAGTTCTGAAGACACAATTTTTGTTTTTATACAAAAGCTCTAAACCAAAAAAATACAAACTAGTCTCGATGAACGAGAACCATAGGATGGAAGTAAAGAGCCAAAATCCACGCAAATAGACACTATCATAGAATTTAAAAGACAACTGAAACTTTTTAAAACACCAAAAAAAGTGAAAGAGGAACAGATACAAAACTTAATTCAAAAGGACATTCAACCAGAGATAAAGAAATGCAACATGCAAACAAACGCAGAATCAACAATTAACGTGAATATAATATTTATCGAACGAGAATTTCATTCTTACACACGTAATCTTTATTCTAAAGAGTTCAAATCTCGGCTTTTACATTACAACGAAAGATTAATTTTACAACGACATATTTTATAAATAAGAAAATAAGATGAATAGAAATTTAACATAAGTTTATGTCATGTTGTCTAGTTTATGATAGTCTTTGGTTTCTATTAATTTTACAAAGACTTTCTAATTAAGACAGTACGATGAATAGAAAATTAACATAAAACAATCGCAAACTATTATCAAAGAAAAAATAAATTACAAACTATTCTCGGTGATTCGCATAAGAACTACATATCTTCTTCTTCTTTTTTGTTTTCTCTCCCCTACTATTTAGTTTTATTAATAATGATTTTTTTCAAACTTGTCGTTTAGTTTTTTTCTTTATAATTGCCGATTAATGGGTGAATTACACATTTCAAGCTTTTAACAAAATTCGGCAAATTTTTTGGCCTGGTAACACAAATATCATATTGTTTTTTGTTGATTGCACACCGATATCAATTACAGCTTATAATATTCGGAAAACACCATTGCAATTAACGCGTTTGTATAGAAATAATAGTCCAATAGATTAAAAAAACGAGATATAAAATAATCGCAACGAGTACTTTTTTCACGTTAGCGATGATCACAATTCACAAGGTCTTTTGGTCTTTTATTTCTTCCATTATTTCTCTTTTACATGTTGTCTCAAAGTTCTTGGTCTTTCTTAAACAATATAATTATAGATCTTCCATAATTAAAAATAAGCAGATACCAAATTTTCCACATGACCTGCCTTTATTCGAAAGTCCAATCAAAAGGGAGGGCACGTCATGGAGCCTTATGCTTCAACGTCTCAATGATGATGTCATCATCATTTGTCATCATCAAATCTCTAACGTCCATTATATTTTGCGGTTGACGGTATCAACCGTTCAAAGTCCACACCGACGGACTATAAGAAGAGTATCTTCATAACTTACCAAAATAAAATATCAGCAAACAGACTTTAGATTTTCCGGACGCTGTTGTAGTTTTCTTGTCGCTAAACATGAGCTCGGAGAAGAAAGAGGAACGCTGTGAAGAAGATAACGGTGACGGGTACAGAGGGAAATCTTCAATGGACGTTGTACGTACGGTAACGGAGGAAGAGGTGGATGAGTTTTTCAAGATATTAAGGAGAGTACACGTGGCGACACGGACGGTTGCTAAAGTTAACGGTGGTGTTGATGGACGTGAGTTACCGTCTAAGAAGAGGAAACGGAGCCAGAGGGTTGTTGGATTGAGGAACTCACAGGATACTAACGGCGTTCGAGACGGAGAATTAGATGGAATTGATCGGGTTGGGTTAAGGAATTCGGGTTTGGATCTGAACTGTAAACCGGAACCCGAAGCAGTTAGTTTGTAATTCTTCTTCATAGTTTCTTAGTTTTCTTCCTACTCCTTCCAATAATCATTTTTCAATATAACTACATAATTTTCTTTTTTTAACTGGTTTAATAAAGCTACTGAAATGTTATATCCAAATTAAAATTCTGCAGTTCGATCGTTCCAGAAAGTTTTACGACAATGACTTGCGTAGTTCATATGATGATGAATCATAGACTCAATTATGTGAAGCACAGATAGTCTATAAATGATTGTTTAATAGTGTTTCCTTAATCAAATCCTCAAATCAATACAACAATATTAATATTTTATATGATACAGTATCTTTTAAAGAGTTTGGGGTTGGCTTTTGGTCATGAGCATAAATCATAAATGCTAACAACCAATTAGTCTTTGTTTGTAGTAAATTTACTACGTTTGTGGTCTATTTATGCTATTAACTAATTATGAGTAGTCTATTACACACCGATTATATTATTAAGGATCGGGATTAGCGATTGATAGTTTTACAAGGCATTTATTTGATTTTCTTCCTCTTCTTTTTTTTTTGAACGGCAAAAAGGAATTTGATTTTGTCTCGACCCTATTTTAAATTTTAAAATTTTCCATAGATAACGGGCCTTATGAAAAGAATTAGCCTAGTTAGATACTGGGCCTATTCGATACGCACTAATAATAAGTCCACTATATATGAGGATCCAAAATCAAAATTACTAAAAAAAGGAGAAAGTCAATTGGTAAAACAATTTTCTCGGGTTAATGTTTTTTGGATGATTGACATGAACGAATTAGCTAACGCCTAACGTGATGTGTAATTCACATTAGGCGAATTATTTAATACTATATGTACTTTAATTTAAGTATTTTAAATTTAGAAAAATCATGTAACTTGTGAATGTTTGTTTTTTTTACTGGTCAATTGATCAAATTAACAGAGTCCAAACAGTTTGATGAATGAAAAGATATTATCATCTGAACGATGAGTAGCTTGACAGATGGGTCAGGTGGCCTAAGCAAAGCAAGTCAAGCACATTGATTCAGATAATGTAGCTCAGCCTTCTCAGTAGAAGTCCATGAGTAAACTTTACGGGAACAATCGCACTTACGATCTAAATTTACTCATATATAAAATCTACAAATATTACGAAATACCGAACATATAGCGGGTGGCAGGGTCAGTCTATGAGGACTGTTCGACTACATGCTGCTCTTCTAGACTTCTACCAATACTCTATGTAAACCATTCTTTCTTAATCTCACCTACTTTAGATGACTGAAACAAATATAAAATTGGAAAAAATGGTTCTCATTCCTTTTGGCCATATAGCCAGCCTATATGTTTTCATGTATTTGATAGTGTTGCACATTTTTGAAGAACAAAAACCTAGAGTTAGGTAATTTATACTTATGACTTTCAGATAAAAAGCTCAAAATTTAATATTATTTCTGGTTTGGGACTATTACGATTCAAAATATTGTTTTGGCCTAAAAAAAAAACGAAGACAAAAACAATGGATGATAACATGTGCACCATCAATACTGGAATAATTAAATTTATTCTAGACACACTTAAATCAATTTAGGAAAAAATAAAATAAAATCTCACACACATTTTAATATTATTGTAATATATTTTTCAAAAGCGTATTTGTTGACAGTTTTGAATTTATTTATATTATAAAAGAAGATACGACTTAGCATAATGCATAATTGTATAGGACCTTTGTGAGCCGCGGATGAAATTGGACTGAAATTTGGCAGAAGAGGAAAATGAGGTTTTTGTGCAAGTTGTAATCACAATCATCCATTTGACGTGCTATTTCGTATTAATTTCCTTGTGTTTGTAATGAAATTGATGTTTATTGAATAAGTCAAAAGTTGTGATAAGATATAGAATTACCAACGCGATATGATAAAAACAAATTAATGTATATATTATGGAAATTCTTAACATGTTTTCCTTTTGTTTTATATACATATTCTAAAATCTTCTATATAATCCAGCACAAAGAACAAATGAAAAGAGTTGAAAGGCAAATCATTCAAAATTGTTTGGTAGTTGAAGATCGATACCAATAATCAAACGTTATCCTTTGCAAATACTCGGTAACATTTTTTTTTTTTTCTTGTCACTCAACTATAACATTAATTTTCAATTCAAAAAATATCTAGAAATGAAAAACAACGACAAAAGATGCTAATAAGATCGAAATACAAAATTAATTTGTAACGTACGAAAATTCTAACCGTAAAACATATCAAGTTTATAATAAGAAAATGTAAAACTATTTATTGATATGCTAAAACGTGGTGGAGTCGTACGTAATTGAATTTGGTTGGATTAGGTGAATTTTTTGGTAGTTAAGTTATTTGCTAACTGCTTTTTACTTGTAATAAACGATCCTTATATGTTTATTATGATTTATTTTCACTGAGATTAGTCTTATTTTAATCTTAGCCAAAACTACTGATTTAACAAAAATAACCTAAAACATTCGACAAAGTTGAGTAAGTGGTCAAGGCGTAAAATTTGATTCGAAATGAATTGGCAAAGTCATCATCTCGAGAGAATGTCTTAAGAAGATACCACATTTTTTGGGTTGAATTGTTAAAAAAAATACTACATTAGAAAAATATAACATAAAGAAATATATAAATATGGTACTAAAATAAATGAGTTGAAAAATGCTTGTCAACCGGAATTAGATGCAGTCGAGCGTATTTGTGTGGCTGTGATAAATAACAAAAAATGATATTAGGAAATGCAATTTGTTCATATTGTTAAGAACTGTTTAGAAAAAATACCACTTATGATTTGTTCAAAAGAAATAAAACAACTAGTGCTACAAATATTTAATAGCTATGCACCAAAAATGATGGAAACCTAAATTTTTAATCAAGATATGGGTAAATTGAGGGAATTTAATATGTTATCTTTTTGGAATATCTGATGGAGAAATATAGAAATGGGCCACCATCTCTATACATTTGTTCTTCGCTTTCCCAACTTTGGTACACTTTCTTTCTCTTCAAACACAAAGCATCTCGTGAAAAATACATAAAATCTTTACGCAAGATAGTTTATTTTTTTAATTACTTAACGTTTGTTTAGTTAGGTTTAACTTCATATCATCACTGTAAAATGAATAACGAATTTGTACATCCCAATTATAAATTATGTGGTTAAACCCATTAATGCACTGAATCACTGATACAAGAATTAAGAATATTACGTCGGATAATTAACACTAATTTACTACTACTTTCTGGTTCCAATAGGAATCATATATATTATCTACTGTGTATAAAATAATCAGTTTTATTCAATTGTATGGATACGGCCTTACGGGATACCTATGGACCATCGATATCCTTTAAGAAAAGTAATATTGTTATCTAAAAATATCTCGAAAGGCTTCTCATGTTAATGAATTTTGATTAACAATAGAATAACTGCTATATAAATTTTACTAAACGTAAACATATTTTTTTAAAAAACTGATTTTGACGTAATTTTTTTATTTGAAAAGCATTTAATGTAATAAACAGATTAAGAATAATTGGTATAATTAATTATTAATGTTGCCGAACAAAAAACAAATCCCTAAAATAGCTGATCTTTATTTCATTTTCTCAGAGTTCATGAAAATGCAAATTGTTCTTGCGCTGAAAACAATTGTTTTGGTCTCTTCCTAACAAAACGCTATACCAAACAAGCAGAGAAGCTACAACTCGAACAATTTGTTTCGATTGACGTGGACACCCCTGTATTGGCCACCTAATGACGTGTTATATGCGATCTAATTTTTGATTGATAATCAATAATTTCTGGGACTCTTGCAAAAGGATCTTTGTTGACCAAATTATTATTATTATTATTTTTTTGTAAAACTCAAAACAATTGTGAAGTAAGTAGTTCTTCTAGACGGTTTTATTCTTTTAGTCAATAAAACTATTTTTCCAAAATTCTTTTTTTTTCTTCTCACATCTTTTTATTGTATTAAGATATTTTTAAAAAGGTTAAATTAAATCTAACCACCAATTTTAGAACATGACTGGTTAGAAGTTTCAAACCAAAGTTAATTGACAAAACAAACCAAAAAACCTTTGTCTCGACTCTCAAGCAACCACAACCTTCAAAGAACCGGACCGGAACAAGACCTCAGCCGTTTGACCACCAACACCAACAAACCGATACAGTGAGAAACCAAAAAAATATTTACCAATTAAATAAACAGGATTCTTAACTGTTGTCGACAGCCGACAGCATGAGGCTTTCTGGGTATACATCTACCACGTGTCTGTATCGAAACCCTTTCCTCATCTCATCTCAGCCATCCATTAGTATCCTGTCAGTCCAAATCACCGTCGCGAATTAAAAAGAAAAACTGATGGATCATTTTTTTTGTTTATCAATGGATAGGAAAATTTGAGAGAAATCATTTTAGCATGAAGATCTATAATATAAATAGGCATGACATTTATATGCCAACGGGAATGCGTGATCGAAGTTTCTTTAGTAAGTTGTTGGAATTTTACCTATACGCTGAAATTTATTGAATAGTATTATAAATTAAACATTTTGATTAACAAAAATATATATTCAATGATTACAAGTAAAAAGGTAAAAAAA
The DNA here is from genome assembly GCA_900406495.1 of Sisymbrium altissimum. Classification (NCBI taxonomy): domain Eukaryota; kingdom Viridiplantae; phylum Streptophyta; class Magnoliopsida; order Brassicales; family Brassicaceae; genus Sisymbrium; species Sisymbrium altissimum. The sequence goes on from OVBI01000101.1 coordinate 36,570, forward strand.
AAATGTTTGCAAATTTGTTATGTATTAAATGAAAATGGAAAAAAGATTGGTGGATACATCAAGTATAGTCTATCATATAGTTACAGATGCCAAGTAATATAAAATAATATAGTTACATTTACATTAATAAATAAAGTTGTTTGGTAACATGCATCAACTAATATAAATTATGCGACCAATATCATAACCAACAATTTAGTTACTATTTGACTGTACAATTGGACTAGATCTGAGTGGATCTTAAGAAAATAGATTTTCAATTAGGTTTTCGGTTTGATAAATTTTATGATAAAAATAAATAAAAATATCAAAAGAGAGAATTCGGCCAAATAGCAGCCGAAATAAAATTTGAGAATGTCCGTACAAAAATATAGAAAATCTTTGAGATTTCTGAATTAAGAAAAAAAAGAAAACTCAAATAACAATATGAATAAAAGAAAAATAGAAAAACCCTTAAATAATTAAGTGAGTATAATCAAAATATTTGATTATCTTTCTTGTGGACAAGAGACTTATATTTATAGAACTTTACGTGATCCATGTTAATATATTAAGTCGGTTTTATGGATTCCAGATTGGACTCTTAGGCATTAGGTTAGACATTAGATAGTTTTGTCTAAATGAGGACAAAATATTTCTCTACTTTCTTTGAATGTATCTTCTAATCTTCTAATAATCTTCGTTTATACTTTTCATTATATTTAGGTATATGACTTACAAAACTACGGTTTTGATGTGGTATGAGTATCTCCATACCTTTGTTTTTTTAGTTTCAGTAAGTTATCACTTTTGCATATCAGAAAAAAACTTAATGATTGATATATTTTATGCAAGAGGTATAAACGTTAATTTGAATAAGTTTAAGTTGTTGATTGGTGGAAAATGCATACGATTTTGGAATTCATTTAACTAAAAATATAATTTCATGTCAGGTCCATTCTCTCGAACACCAAAAATTGAACTGTCAAGGTGCTTGGTAAATTGAGTTGTGTAGCTGCATTCTTATTTATCATCTTCCTATTCTCTTATCATCTATGTAAACTATTTCCTCCAAATTTTATCTATTTAGATGATATAGTCCGAATAAAAGATTGGTTAGCTATGATCTTTCATATTTCTAACTATGCAGTTCTTAAGATACCTCGTATCTTGTAGTATAGTCACACTACGAAAAACGAAGATTTAAGATCAAATAATTTCAACTTTAAATTTTTTAAAAATCCAAACTTTAATATTATTTAATCCGTAAAATTTAGAATTTAATTTTGATTTGAAATAACTCTTTTGACAAAATAAATAAACAATTTCATAACAACATGTGAACTATTTTAATTAGAAGAATATTTATTCCAAACACATTTATTTTTGGTTGATAATTTTTTTAAAAAATGATTCTTTCGTTTGATGTTCTGGCAATTTTCCAATAATTTTTTTTCAATATATATAATCAGATTAGATAAAAATATGTAAAAGAGCAATATTTTTAGAAAAAACGAAAAAAAAATATTTAACTGACCCGATTTGGTTAAAATCGTGGTTATATTATATTGTAATGTGGCAGATTAAAGAATACAGATTTGTTTTTACTGATCGCTGTTTTAACATTTGGGTTGTTGCTCGCTCAATCAAGAAAAAAGGCATTTTTTATTCATCGTGAATGCAAACTTTTTTAATGTTTTACCCCACTACAGACTAAACCGCGCGTCTATAATACTTTCTTTAATGTTCAAAGTAAAAACATAAGAATTAATACAAATACATTTTCTTAATAATATCATTACAAATAAAACAAAAATAACTTAACAAAGCTTTAAAAAGTTATATAATATTATTGGTCAAATAGTTTTTAGTAAATTTAAAGTTAATTTAGAAATATCAATGAAAACATCTTATATTTTAAAGCACTATATATTTTCTAGAACACCTAACATCAATAGAGTTATATTTGAAACACTAAAAAATTTAACGTTTTATTTTTAAAATGGAGGGCGTATGTGTTGTTTTTAATAAAAGAAATAATATTTTATTCTGTGTCGAATTCAATAGATGCTGACATATATATAAGAAACGCGGACACGTCACGAAGTGGGGTTGTCCCATTTCTGTCATGGGCCTTTGTGGACTCTCATATTCGATTATAATGCATTTAATAATTTTCATGATAATGGTTCGTGAACCGAGTTTTCCCGGTGCCAGAAAAAATTAATTGAAACAAAAAACCAAATTAAGTAACCTGGCACCAGTAATCTTCCCTTGTGGAGTGAAGTGTGGGATTCTAAAGATACACCACTATAGACAGATTTATAGTTCCTCCCACGTAAAAGTAATTTTAATTAAGTTAATAATATTTTCTTCTCATCGAAATTGTCTTTCAAAAACAATTTTTTGTTGCTAATCATAATCTTAATTCGATTAGACGTGGAGTGGTGATGATAATTAAGGATGGTGGGGCTGGCGTGATTCATGGTGGGAAGCTTGTGTACTTGATTTGCTTTATGTACTCAACTACTCACGTGATGTGTTGTTGTTCAATTCTACATGTTCGTTGTTTTCACTCATCCTCAAGATTTATATTTTGTAACGCTTCCTACCGTCTCTTTTTCCCTTTAATTTAATAAAAATTATTTCCTTTTATTTAAATTTTGGATAATATGCTCTAAACGTAGATTTTACTTTGTTTGATTGTCGGTTTGTTAATTTTTAAAATTCATATGAACTTGTCTTTAACATGACGCTATATTAATATCTAAGCATATAGATAGTACGTTCATACATAAACAATTCGATCTTAAAATTAATATTCCTACAGACTGAAATATGAATACGAATTAAAATCCCAAGTTTTATTTTTTCTTTTTAGCCTTTTAACAATCTCAACTTTTAGTAACAATAAGCTTATTGAATTTTTTTCGGCTAATAAACTTATTAAATTTAACTAAATATTATAGATAAATCACAAACAATTCATTTTTCTAGTCATCGACTATACTATATGAGAAAATAGAATATAATAAATGATTTAATATTTACTTCTTGTATTAGACTATTTTAACTAAAATTCGTTGGCAATTATTTAATGTCTGTATAATTTTTTAAAAATATAGATCCTTAATTAATAGATATATTATTGAGTGTCACATATAATTTAGTTTAGACATATCATTTTTCTGTCCATGTATAAAGTTAATATATAGTTAATATTCCTACAGATTAAAATATGAATACAAATTATATTCCACCAGTTTTTTAGATTAGTTATTTTTAGTATTGTTGGCAAAAAAAGAAAAGAAATATGAATATGAATTAAAATCCCATGTTTTATTCCTTTTTTTAGCCTTTTAAAAATCTTAAGTTTTAGTAACAATAAGCTTATTGAGTTTTTTTCCCCAGCCAATAAACTTATTGAAATTAACTAAATGTTATATATAAATTTTGAACAATTCATTTTTCTAATATTTAATTATACTTTACGAGAAAATAAAATTTAATAAATTATTTCATTTATATTTTTTTATTAGATTGAAAATATAATTTAATAAATTATTTAATTTATAGTTTTTTATTAGATTATTTTATATAACTAAAATTTGTTGACGATTTAACATCTGTATAATTTTTTAAACATTTCTCTTTAATTAATAGATAAATTATTGAACGTCACGTATAATTTAGCTTAGACATCTCGCTTCTGCCCATGTGTAAAGCTATTTACAGGTACTGTCGTCTACCGCCGAGTCTTAACTTTATTTGTTGGTTCCTAAGATTAGTCTTGGATGTGCTTGAGACCAATTCTACAAAGGAGAAAGGACAAAGTAATTTAGAAGATAAGACCATTTCTTACTTGCGTTGCCACATTATCTTATAGGGAAGCCATATTGTAAATTTTCTAAAAACCAATTATCTGCATTTTAATCTGAAAAATTTGGATTTTTTTTTTTGAAAAATAGATATATAAATAGACAAATAATAAATATATGTAATTCAAATAAGAATATGAAAATCAATAATATATGATAAAATTTAATTGATAACAAAACAGTATAAAAATTTGGATTTTTTTTTATACAGTTTCATGCCGTTTATAATATTTATTCTTTCATAGATGGTTTCAATTTGTTTTCTAAGTTGAGTTTAAAATTTTTTTCACTAGCGATAAAATTCTAAATTATAATTCTACATAATACATATACATATACATATACATATACATATACATATACATAATGATAAAAAACATAATACATATACATGTATTCTAATCACATATGATTATATAATATAATATTGTACTCTATCCAGAGATCGAAGCGACCCATCTGTCGTAAAAAGAGCTCAAGTATTTTCACATCAGCACAGATGCTCTACCTCCGCTAGTTTCAGACGAAGATGAAAATAATAAATAAAGCCTTCCAAATCCAGATTTCATCCATTTTATAAGTAGAAGACACTTAGTACATAAAGAATAATACCTTTTAGAATTTCGGTAGCAAGTGCTGTATATCAGAAAATATTTTATTTACTAATCTATCTTGAAATATGTTTATCAATAAATAAATGACGTGAAGTTTGAAAAGAAGGAGAGTTATAAAAGTCTATCGAGTGTTCTACACGATCACATATTAGTCATTGTAAACTTCAGAAGATGGGGTTTTTTAAAAAAGTGGTCTGCACTATGCTCAAAAGGTTCTGAAAATAGTAAATATTTAATGACTCGGAGCCTAATTGACCGAGCATGTGTATCCTGTAACGTACCGGACTTCAAATCCAGATTCAAACCAGTTAATAGATCACCTTTAAAAATTAGAAAGCGACAGCTAAAAAATTAAAAACAAAATTACCAAAAAAGAAAAAGAATAGATAAAACCAGAAAAGGGCCAAAAATAAAATAAACAAATACTAGCAAAAAATAAAATAAAGCGAGAGATCCGTGATGCCCAAACGATTCGCTCTTCCACGCGCCACTGTCTGCATCTGAAATCACGCACTTCTCTGTTTACCGACTTTATTATCTCTTCCATATCTTTCTTCTCTCTTGTCTCCACTATAAAATCTCGTTCGTTTCCCTTCTTCCGATTCTGCACCGATATCTCACACTTATTTCGATATTGCCACTGGTTTTTTAAAAAAATAAACGTACCACCTAAACCGAGAAATAAACCGTATCCGGTTAAGCAATGAACGTTTTATTGGCTGACGAGGAGAGGCTAACTCGGAGTGACTCGGTTAGTAAGAAGCGAGTCAGACACGAGTTGGACGAGCTAGTTATCGACTCGCCTCACGTGAAGCGGTTACGAGACGATTTGTTCGATGACTCGGGTCATGACCCAGCGATTCAAGATCTCGACTCGTTGATGAAAAGCTTCGAGGATGAGTTGTCGAACACGACGACGCAAGACTCCGGCGAGACTCAACCGGATCTTGGATACCTTTTCGAAGCTTCTGACGACGAGCTCGGTTTGCCTCCACCGCTACCACCACCACCTCCGTCGTCTGAGGAAACTACGGAGACGGTGACGGAGTTGGTACGAGCGTCGTCGGATTCATCAGAAGTTGGCGAGTTATGTGGATTCGAGGAGCATATTACGAGTTTTGGACCTTTCGATCTTGATGATGGACTATTCGAATATTCCGATGTTTGTTTAGATTCCGGTGACCTGTTTTCATGGCGGCCGGAAACTTTACCGGCGGAGTAACAATATTCTGGAGTTTTTTGTTTTTTAAAGCGGGAAATGAAACGGTGGCGTTTGGCCTCGCTTTGTTTTTTTGTTTTCTCTATGTATTTTTGTAAGATTTTTAGGATTAGAGAAATCAAAGGTTTAGATTAGTTTATTTTAGAATCCTTTTCCCTCTTTTTCCAGGATCTGTTCTGTTGATCTTCAATCATCTTCATCCTGTGGCCAGCTTTTGTTAATGTTAAAATTAAAGTCTTATCACGAGTTTATTTCCCAGATATTAGCAAATGTTCATGTCAGTTCTTTCTTTTTCGCGTGTGTGTGTGACAATGTTCAAATTTTCATATCAGAAGCTAATTAAAATTCATAATTTTTTCTTTTTAAAAAACAGTATATTACATATGATAGTCGAGTCCATAGTTTTTAATTTTTTTATGAAGGCTTTATTCTTCTATTGTTTTTCTAATAAATATTTGAAAATAAAAGTTTTTATGGCAAATAACGTTTGATTACATAAAAATACTTCAATTCTGAAACTGAATTAGCCCGTCGCATTTGAGTTAATACATTCCGTAACAAGGAAGATATCTTGCTTGTTTACGCGGACTGGGTCATCAAGGACCAGTGCCCTAGTTTACATCAAGTCTGACCACACATGCTTTATGACCTCAGGTTTTGCGAGTTGGTCTACAAACATCTAATTGTGACCGGTTATTTTCAAAAGGGATGTCTTGAAAAAAAAAAAAAAAACTTATTTGTCGAACGAAAGATAATGGAATAAAAATTGAAATTATTAGTAGAATAGTGAATTCCGTACATTCATGAACCGTTGAGAAGCAGACGAAATAAATTTTAAGAAGGATTTTTTTTTTTTTTTTCCCTTCAGAATATGGAATATGTGGAATTGTTAAAAAAAAAAAGTTTCATTGTAAGTTTGTAACTGGTAAATTTTCATATGGACTAATGCATTCCAAATAAATTTATCCGACGAAGACATTCCAGTTGCAAGATTACTGGGGTATAAGTTTTTTAAGGCCTTAAATTCGGAAAAGAATTTTAACCAAAAGGCCCACAGAGATGACAGATAATGGGCCGATCTATTCCCTTTCTTTCAGAGGCCGAGTCTGGGTTAACATTTCAAACCAGAAATTATTTGTGTAAAATCCAAAATGATTATTTCCGGGAAACAAGACGCTCCAACACAAGTCAAAGAAAAAAAAATACAGACACAACAAAAGTGAACCACCAATCTGCAAAAGAAAGAACGAAACCAAGACGAAAAGTGTAACAATTAAAGACTAAACATTTCTTTTATACTTGAGAAAAAAATTGGCTGAGGAAGTTTGGAAACTGTTTCTCTCGTATTCGTCTGTTGGTAAATGACTTATGACATTGCCGTCTACAAGGTCAAGCTATCTGGATTCTCAACGATCTTTGCAAAGGTTTGAAGGAAAGCAGCCAAGTCAGCTCCATAGACAATGCGATGATCAGCAGTCACATTCACCTGCCAAACACAGCCAAAAGCCATTGTTAACAGAACGAAATTCTTCTTCTTACTCTAAACAAACTCCTACATTAATTAAAGCTATTCACCAAACCCATGAGGCAGATTCTTTACAAGTTTAAATAAAATCCAAAATTTTTCTGTTCCATGTGAAGACACTTACCAGCATTGTGTTTTTCACACTGAAGAACCCATCCTTATCAGCAAGTACAGTTGGTTTTGACGCTCCAACAGCCATTATAGCACCCTAGAGATTTTGATTTATAAACAAAAGATAAAGTAAATTTTGAGTGTAATCACTGATTTTGAGGAGACTTTATCGAAATTTCATATACCTGTCCTGGGGGAAGAATAGCATCAAATCTATCCACTCCAAACATACCGAGATTCGATAAAGTGAAAGTTCCTGCACATGCATCCTTAGCTCATCAGCACAATCCTTCTTAAACACACTTTCCATGAACAACTATTATTAAAGAAGAGTGTACCAGAGTTGTATTCATGAGGTTGCAATTGCTTGCCTCTAGCTTTCCCCACCAGCTCTTTCCATTTTTGAGATAACAAGTATAAATCCAACTATATAAACAAACCAACAAGACCCGCAATCAGTGAGCTTTCAATCACAAGCTAGCTACTTTCTACATCTTTTGTCCGATTTATTACCTTATCTGCATCTTGTAGAACAGGAGTAATCAACCCACCATTGATAGCAACAGCAACAGCAATGTTAATGTTACTATTGTAACTAAAACTCTTCCCATCTTTGCAGCTTGCGTTCACCACAGGATGCTGAGCCAGAGCCATCCCTGCAGCTTTAGCCAATAAAGCAGTCATTGTTACACCCTTTGGCTTCACCTGTAACCAAACACATCAAATGCAATAATGATTAACATTTGCTTGATTACAAACAATGTATATATATGTGTGTTTTTAATTCAAAACTCACCTTCTCGTAGAGTGCATCGAGAGCATCAGTGTTGACAGGATAACCAACACGGAATGTAGGAACAGAGAGACTCTCAATCATGTTTTTAGAAACAGCAGATTGCATTGCCGTGAAAGGGACAATGCTGGAATCAGGCAACAGAGGGGTCGAGCTAGCTTTAGCTGTTGGTGCAGCAGCAGCAGCAGCAGGACGAGTAGTAGGAGGAGGAGGAGGAGGTGATGCCACGGAGGGAGCGATTCCAGCAGCTGCCTCCACGTCAGAAGCTGTGATCCTACCGAACGGTCCACTTCCTGCAACGGATCCAATATCCACTTTATGCTGTTTCGCTAACTTCTTAGCATAAGGCGTCGCTACGGTCTTCCTCGGACCATCAGATACAGTCGCAACCGGAGTCGGCTGAGCGGTTGCCGGAGCAGGAGATGAAGTAGCCGGAGGAGGAGATGGAACAACAGAGGAGGAAGAAGAAGAAGATTTCGAAGCGGCTTTGTTCTTAGCTTCTTCGATTTCAGCTTCAGTCTCAGCAAGCAATCCGATGGCAGCGCCAACAGGAGCTGTCTCTCCTTCTCCGACGACGATTGCAGCGAGGTAACCGTCGTAGAATGTTTCAACGTCCATATCAGCCTTATCGGACTCAACGACGACGACACTCTCTCCTTTGGCGAGTTTCTCTCCTTCGGTTTTGATCCAGGATACGATTTTACCTTCCGTCATGGTTGAAGAGAGCGCCGGCATGAAGATTTCTCTGATCTTTGATCGGACCGTCATTGCTCTGCGGTGAGAGCGGAACACGACGCGGTTGAGTGAAGGGAGAGATGCAGGGGAGACGGATGAAGCAAATGAAATGCTTGATTTCGAATTCGTGAGAGATGCCGTCGATAGAAACGAGGATGAAGAGACCGCCATTGTTGTTGATGAATCTCAGAGAGAGAGAAGGAAGATCTGAGAGATTTAGAGGAGAGAGTGTGAAGTGGACGGAGAAGACGAGGTCCAAGTTCGTTAAGCGTCTTCACCTATATTTTGTATCTATAACAACAAGCCTTTCTCGTACCAATTGGTATTTAATAACCGGATTATTTTTTTATTTCCGGTTTTGTAACCGGATGATTTAATTATTAGATGCTTCTCAATGGATAATAGGTAACATAACAAAACCAGTTTTGTTATGTTATCTTCTCTGCTCGACCTAAGTTAGAGAATCAGATTCCAAAAGCTTAATCTATGGTTTTATCATATAATCCTTCGTGTTGTTACAAAACCTCCTGTTCTGTTCTTCTCTTGACCAAAGACATATCACAGAACATCGTTGCTCTTTCGTCCCATGTCGGAAAAGGTTTGTTTTCCTTTCATTCAACAATAAAATATTTCGGATTTAGCAATTTTTTTGGAGGGTTTTATATTTGATGGTGAAGTGCAGAGGGTATGTTGTGCTGTGATGCGGATTAATTTGGATTGCAATGCCTGTTGTAGAAAAGTAAGAAGGATTCTCATCACTATGAAAGGTTGGTATATGTTTGGTTACGTTATGTATATAACAAAAATATATATGCAAGGAAATGGGCAAGGGGATTAGTATGACATCAAAAAATGAAGTTAAGGCAGGGTGTTTTAGATGAAAAGGCTTAAAAATGCAATACTGATATAGTGATATACATGTTTTTGATATATGCTTTTGAAGAGGTTGAGACACACGTGATCGAAAAAAAGGAACGCAAGATAATTGTTTGTGGACGATTTAGACCGTCGGATGTTGCAGTAAAACTGCAGAAGAAGATGAGACGGAGGGTTGAGATTCTTGAAATTGAAGAACTCACTGGCGGCCACGGCGGAGAGGAAGGACATGACCACGAGCCAACATACGAACAGCAGCATGAATATTCCGAACAACAACCTGATCACATGACCACACCATTGTTGTGTTAGTTTTCTTTAATTCGTTTGATCTATTATTCTCCAAAATGCATAAACTTCTGTAAAAACCATCGAGAAGAAACAAGTGTGTATATATACAATACATGAAACACGTTACTGATATAGTGTTTAGTATGTTACCTTCGGTCGATACATTATATAATCCAAAATACAATTTCAATGTGCAATTTTTTTCCCCTTCAATTTTTCTTTTCTTTCTACAACAATGAAATACAAGTTCATTTACATGAAATAGCTGTAAAATTAAAAATTGTAGTGGATGAAATTAATATTGCATTATTTTACACAAATAACGATCTATTTGCAAAATCTTTGCAAAAAAATGAATGGAATGAACGAAGATCCCATTTATTCCTCTAGTCCTTAGTCGTAGGATAATTTTCAAAGAAATGTTTTTTTTTTTCCATTCACAATACAGAATGAAATGGAATTTCTTTCCCATTTGTTTACTTATAAATATTATGAGGAATGTAGAGAAATTTAGCATTCACGAGGATTTCATCACATTAAAGTGTATTCGAGTTGCATCCATTGAGTCGATGATTTGTGGTGATTCTAAGAAATTTTCTTATGATTTGTTATTAAATTACTTTACAGTAAAATTAAACCATAAAATTTAGAGTTTCATTTTACCAGCCAAATTTTTTTTCCTCTAAAACACTTTTAAATCATTGTAAATTCAATGCTTAAATATTTTTCATTAATATGGATTTAAAAATATTTTCCAAAATTTAAATTTATAACTTGTTTTACAACACTCAATCTAGAATACTTTAACAAACCCTTAATTAAATCTTACTCGAAAGTAAATGTGAATTTTTTTTTCACACAGAGATAGAATTTTTAATTAGTTATGATATAGTAAATATTTATTTTGCCCTGATCCTCCTCTATTTTGTCTCTATGACCCTATTCTATCTTTAAAAAAAAAAAACTGACCCAATGTAGTTTGGTGTCTCAAAATCAAATAAAAAAGCATACACATGTGTATGCGTGTCCTAACCATAAGATAACTTGTTTCAGTATATATAATAAAGTATTAAAGATATTTAGAGTGGCTTATTATTATTCCTGAGTCGAGAGAGAAAGCAAAGAGGGGAAAAAACAAAAACCAATCGAATTTTTTCTTTCGAGCCCAAACCCTAATTTCGACGATCTGATGGCTAATGACAAACAGATCGAATCTCACCACCGCAAGCACCACCGTTCTTCTTCATCGTCCGACGAAGCCGATAAATCATCAAAGCGACACAAACACCGTCACCACAAGCACCACCACAAGCGCCATCACCGACATCACCGTGATAAGAAGCGCGACGATGAGGCGGAGGTGATGGATGTTACTCCGGTTGGAATTAGTAACGGCGGTGAGGATGACGTTGAGGAGGGGGAGATTCTAGATGAAGAAGGGGTTGCTAATGTTAAGACTGTAGATTCAGACGGCGAGTCTGGCGAAATCAAATCCGATCAAATTCAAGATTATGATCTGGTCTGTTCTATTCGCCCTCTTTTACGTCTTTTGCTTCTAAAAGAGTTTTATAGGCTTAAATTCTGTTTGGATGCTGGGATTATTAGGGGTTTGATTGAAATGCATATGCAAATTTTTGTTTATTAACTCAGTATCCAAACAGCATTTATGCCTCTATATTGAGATGTTCCGTTTTATAATGAAAGCTTTGGTCTTTGAGAGTTTGTTTCTTTAGATAAGCTGAGTGTTTCAATGCATATGTAAGAAAAGCAGTTGCCCTAGGCGTTCAATGGAGACTGATGGCTTTCCCTTGATTTGTAAGAACTGGTTTCGCGATTATGTAGATGTTTTTTCTTTTTTTTTAATGTTTGTGTGCTCATGCGTTTTGTATCCTTATTATATATATCTATTTTGGTGAGTTCTCTGAATTTTGTCTGGCAATGCTTGGCAGCCTGTAGATGGGGTTTCTGGTGCTCGAAATGCCGAGACTTCTAATGGTTTTCTAACTGGTGAATCTGAAAGGGAGGACAAGAGGTGGTTTAAAGAAGAATCTGGTGGTCCTTCGGAGAGAGTTGGTAAGAAAAGTTATGACAATGGTAGGAGCTCATTTTCTTCGGAGCATTCTGAAGAGAAGCATAGGAGTAGTAACCGGTCTCCGACAAACAGCAGGCTGTCTAACGAAGTCCGTGCTCGGAGTAGATCTAGGTCACATGATCGGGAGAGGGAACTGTCAAGATCAAGGATTCTTGAGGCGGATGAGTTTTCGGTCAGAGGAAGACATCATGATTCTAGTAGGGATTATCGTCATGACAGAGTTGACTCTTCTGGGAGGACTGAGGAAAAATATCATCGACGTGGGAGATATGAAGAAGATGACCGGCAATATGGTCGAGATGTATTGGATAAAGAAAGAAGTAAGGAGAGGGATGTGGACAGGGAGGGAAGCATACGAGATAGGGATTCAGAAGGAGGTAAACGGAGGGAGAGAGATAGTGATCGGAGGAGGGAAAGAGAACGAGAGAAAAGGAGGGAGATAGAGGCTGACCGTGAAAGGAGAAAAGACAAGGAACGGGAGCGAAGCATTGATAGGGACAGGAGAAGGGAGAGGGAAGGACGAGATAGAGACAATGAAAGAGGTAGGAGCGTTGATAGGGACAGGAGAAGGGAGAGGGAAGGACGAGAAAGAGACTATGAAAGAGGTAGGAGCATTGATAGGGATAGGAGAAGGGAGAGGGAAGGAGATTATTTACGAGATAGAGACAATGAAAGAGGTAGGAGTAGAGATAGAACGAGGTATGATAGCAGAGAGAGGATGAGAGAAACAGAAAGGGAGAGTGACAAAGGAAGAGAAAGCCAGGCTGATAGGGAAAAGTATAAAAGTGTTGATGTGGACAACGGGGAAAGGTATTCTTTTAATAACCCTATCCCTTGTATATAATTTTTTACAGATGATAAACCTTTTTGGTATTTTGTTGGGCGCTTACTTATATTTCCATCAGGCCGAAAAATAAGGATGGTAATGACGAAGCCGTTATGTGGAAATCTCCGGAAGAAGAAGAAGAAGAAGTAAATAGAATCAAGGAGGAGAGCAGGAAGCGAATGGAAGCTATACTGGAGAAATATAAGAAGAATCCCGAGCAGCAAAATGGACTTACTTCGCAGGATAAGGGGAAAGGTAATTCTCAATCCTTTATTGCAATTATTGTCCATAACGACGTAAGTCAGATGATTTGTTTAAATATGGACTTTCTTGTTGTGTTTTTGGAGTTGTTGATAAAATTCCTTCGATGTTTTCATCTGGTTGATAAGATGTAGTCCTTGAATCAAAAGCACCCCTTAGGTTAACAGAGAAACTGTTCCGCTTAACTTGGTATGCGTGAATGGCTCTTCAACAGAAAGCTACAATTTAGTTTTCAGTAGATTTCGTTGATTGATTTCCCACATGCACTTGAACAAAAAAAATTTTCCTGAGATTTTGAGCTTTCAGGCAGTCTCAGTGAGTTTTCTATTTCTGTGCAGATGTCGCTCAAGAAAACAGTACTCCAGATTCGGCTTCTTCTGCAGTTCTTATAGCTGCTAATGTTGGTCCAGCCAAAGCTAATTCGGACTTTGATGCTGAAGATGGTGATGTTGCCAAGACATCATTAACAGCTGGTGGGCCACCTACTATATTTGGAATTTCTAACTCAGAGAAGACTCTAGCTCCAGCAGGGCTTGGCGAAGGTAGCCCGAAGGTGCGGATTTCTTATTTTTACTTTGGTGTTGGTGCTGTGTGTCGTTTTGAGTAATATCTTTGTTTAATTTTATACCATCCTTAGTACATATGTGATGCTGTTTCTCGATCTTATATTTTACAGAGTGAAAGATCAGCTGACATGTTTCATGATGATATTTTCGGAGAGTCCCCAGCTGGTAATCGAAAATTGGTATGTAAACTCAATAACTTGTCAATTTGACATCTTTTTGGACCTTGCTGTGTTCGAACAGTTCACTAGACTTCTGATGTTATCATCTTAAGATTCTCCTATCTCCTTGAATCTACTAGTCAGATCCTCATAAAAACTTTTTCATTCGTTTATCAGAGAAATCTTTGTTTGTTGTGTGAGGGTTTTTAGTATTTTCTTTTCGCCTTATAGAAAGCTTTCTTCTTATAGGGTAACATGCGAGGGAAAGGTGATGGTGTTCCGATGGTAAGGAGCGGGCTTCATGACAATTGGGATGATGCAGAGGGTTATTACAGTAAGTTTGCTCTCTCTGTGTATCGAGCTGAGTTCCAACTTATTAAAACCAGTTTATATTCTAGTTTTGTGACCACTTCATGCACCTCGTGTTTTTCGTATCTTTTCAGCTCGTTAAAGCCCTTCTGTTAATTATCTTTTCAGTTCGTTAAAGCCCTTCTGTTAATTTTCATCTTAAAAATAGTGTCTCTTATCCTTTTTAGGCTATCAGTTTGGCGAGCTACTTGACGGTAGATATGAAGTTATTGCTACTCATGGAAAAGGTGTCTTCTCTACTGTGGTTCGAGCAAAAGATTTAAAAGCTGGACCAGCTGAACCTGAAGAAGTGGCTATAAAAATTATTCGTAACAACGAGACAATGTAGGTGGTGCATTCTATAGGCCCTGAATAATTCTTCAAATTCATACGCAATGTGTAATTTTTCATCTTTATGCTTTTGCGGCTCATAACTGTATAACATTTCGTTTAGGCATAAAGCTGGCCAGACTGAGGTTCAGATACTGAAGAAGCTGGCTGGTGCTGACCGAGACGACAAGCGGCACTGTGTTCGTTTTCTTTCAACTTTTAAGTACCGGAATCACCTTTGCTTGGTGTTTGAGTCGCTCCATTTGAATCTTCGTGAGGTCTTGAAGAAGTTTGGCCGTAACATTGGCCTTAAACTCTCTGCGGTTAGGTCCTATTCAAAGCAGCTATTGATTGCCCTGAAACATCTAAAGAATTGTGGGGTTCTTCACTGCGATATAAAACCTGACAACATGCTGGTCAGTTATACGTTTTTCTGTGGTTTTCTCATACTTGATTCATTAGCTTTATAACAGTTGACAGTTACTCTGTTTGTGCAGGTGAATGAGAACAAAAACGTGTTAAAGCTTTGTGACTTTGGTAATGCAATGTTTGCTGGAAAAAACGAAGTTACACCATATCTCGTTAGTCGCTTTTACAGATCCCCTGAAATCAGTAAGTTTTATCTGCCTTGAGAAATGAGAATCATCATGTTCTTGGATTGTTAGCGAGCATTTGATTGATTAATTGCTAGAGAATATGTAATTGAATCTTCTATTTTATTCCATGGCAGTTCTGGGGCTGGCCTATGACCATCCGCTTGATATATGGTCGGTTGGCTGCTGTCTATATGAGCTTTATTGCGGGAAGGTTCTTTTCCCTGGCGCCACAAATAATGATATGTTACGCCTTCATATGGAATTGAAAGGCCTTTTCCCAAAAAAGATGCTTCGTAAGGTAAGCATTAAAGTAGATCTTATATCAAACCACGCCTTTTCAGATGACCGCTTTCCGTAGAGTACTAGGAAGAAGAATATAATATGTAGGGTGGAGATATAGTTTGTAGGTTTAAGAGCTTTTGCTTGTACTTATGCTTGTGCATTCGGTTCAACAGGGAGCATTTATCGATCAACACTTTGATCATGACTTGAACTTTTACGCTACAGAGGAGGACACTGTTAGTGGGAAGGTAACAGGCGACTTCTTAATTTTTCTCAAGCATTTTGCAGTTTGAACATTTTGAAAACCAATTGACCGTGAGTAATTTGTTATTTTTTCCTTTTCAGATGATGAAGAGAATGATTGTAAATGTAAAGCCAAAAGATTTTGGTTCAATTATTAAAGGTTACCCTGGCGAGGATCCCAAGATGTTAGCTCATTTCAGGGATCTCTTAGACAAAATGTTCATCCTTGATCCCGAAAGGAGATTGACTGTGTCACAGGCATTAGCTCACCCATTCATCACTGGCAAGTGAAACCACGTTGCCGTTTTCTCTCTCTGTTATATCAGGAAATGCTGTTATCCTAGATATTGTACATTACACATCTTAATTTTAATTCGAGGTTCTAATCTTTGAACTGTCTCCATCTTCCTTCTGCTGCCTGAGGGCTGTGGTTACAATGTCGGCATGGGTGATGGTGTTTGGGTGGAGTTCTCACCACTGCGATTCTCATGGGGAATTTACTGGTTTTATTGTAAGACAACCTGCTAATGGCGCTTTCTTTCTTTATACTGCTGTGTAATCTCATTGCCGACTTTACTCATTGTAGAAGTCTATGTTTGGAAACATTTCGTCTGAATAAGGAGAGCACCATTCTGAATCATATTTTAGTTATGTGAAAACTCCGTGAATAATATTTGTGATAGTGGATTGCTTCGTTTTCTCTTTTGGTCTTCTTGAGGGGCCTGATGTTGTTTTTCTCCAGGACAGCACCATCGCTTAGAGACAGTCCTAAAGTCTTTCAATGCTTTAAAGGCACACAGGAGAAGGTACAGTGGTTGTTTATTGGGAGTAATGTGAACCTTTTGCATCAGCATTGGTCGATAGTATGAACTTGGATGAAATTGTGGTGTTGAATAGGTTTTAAAGTTTGCCCCTCGTTTTTAACTGTCTGGCCGCTGTTTCTTTTGTGCTGGTTTAAGTTTTGCGTGAAATTGTTACTTTTTTTTAGTTATCCCTCTCAATATGCATTTTGATATTTTGTTCTTTTATAGTTTCATTTTTTTTTTGTTCTTCTAGTGTTTTCGTGTGTTTCCATATTTTCTGATAAATTGTATTATTGTCATTACGGAGGTTTCGCTTGGAGGAGAGAGCGGCACAAGAAAATAAAGTATTAAGGTATTGAGATTAAATCATGTCTCCCTGATTTCTTTTCCAATTAATTAGGCCTCCCTTTTTGCTCTAACTAAATGTTCACTAATTGTGACTTTTATCTTTTTTAGGGCCGGACTCTCTCCTCCTGCAAGTTTGGTAAGTATGTCAAGCGTAGTGTGCTATGTGCTTCTCCTCTCATGATATGGCCACAGCTTTACTTGCTAGGATAATAAAGCTGTGGATATCTGACTCTTTTTGTTCCTAGCGCGGTAGAAGTCTTTGGGGTTTCAAATTAACTAATCGGTTTTCTTTTTGTTGTTTGCTAAGGTTAGACTGCAAAAGAAATAGTGATTTAGTTAACGTTTTCACTGGATTTGAGCATTTTTTCATTGCACCTAACTCTTGATTTCTGTTTTGAAATATAGAAGTTTTGTCAGTGTAGACTTCGCAAGTAGGCCGATTCAGTTTTTGTTCTTGTTAGTGCATACTGCATGGGTAAGATTGCAGCTTTTGATGATTTATATAGTAGATTAGTCTGCAAAGCTTAAGATTCTGGAGAGGTCATAGGAAGAAGATATATAACTTTGGTGATTGTTGTGATATGAATTCATGTTTGTTATGATTAGTTATGCTGAATTTATGTTTATGTTATTTGCTGTCTGTTATATATCTCTGCCGAGAAGAAAAGGTTCAGATATGTATCGTTACATGGTCTTTTTGTTTGTACTGCCAAAAGGTTGATTCGGTGTATTGACAGTATAATTCACAAAGCTTATTCAAAGCATCGTCACGTATGAGTCGAAATTATCCAGAGTTGCATATATTATGTTTGGTTTAAAAATGTAAATTAATTTTTTTTTGGTAACAAATGTAAATTAATTTGGTTCAAGTCCATCTAATGGTATTGGATTAACAAGCAAGGACATGATACGATCAACGGTTTTGGCTTTGTCGGGGCATCCATGACCATCGCCGTGTTGATACATGCACTGCGACATGCGTGCTAGGTTCATAGCAGCTTCCACAAAACCTCGAGAGAGTAATGTAGAAGTGCGTGCCGTTTTTGTTTCGATGTTCATTTCTTCCCACGTGTCACTGATCATCTGCTCCACATGCGCACGTGCCTCTTCCTCCGATGCTCCGGTCTCATGCATGCAACATTGAACCGATTTGAGAACGTCTCCTCTCGCTACTTCATCCTTGCAAAATAAACAAACTTGCCGTCTCATGTACATTATAGCACAAGATAAAATATATATATTTCTCTTTTAGACAAAAAAATAAAAAATAAAATATGGTAGTTCTCACAAAAAGTTCGTATGTGCAAATATATCAAATGACACTTTCAGATCGATTAATTGCGTCTGCTTATCATAAAAACCAAAAGAATGTTGATTTTTGTTTTGACCTTTTTAACCAATTTGCTCAATATCGAAGCGATCAGAAACGTCTGAGTGACAGCTTTCGACTTCTAGGAGTAATCATTGTGAATTATCAAAGATTTATCCTATAAATAATCTTATTGATAAATCGCATGCATCCAAAACGTAGAACTAAAAACTGTAGTAAATAGATTTTTTACCGAAGACGTTGCTAGATCATTGGCTAGACGGAAAACGGTGGCGGAGCATCTAATGACGTTTTGTCGGTGTTGGGACAAAGTCTCCAACATGTGAATCGAGATATGGTCAGAGAAAACGCAGTAGAAGTGGATCAATATTGTTGGAGCCGAAACTGAAATCCAAGCATTTTGCATGTATTCTTCAATGTTTGGCTTGTACCCTCTCTTGTACCATTTTGCTTCCACTAGAAATGTTTTACACAAATCTGTCCACTAAATTTTAACAAACAAAAAAGTGTAAAATTTATAAATTCAATCTAGCATTTTCTTTCAATAATAGTAAGGGAATGTTTAAACTTACTGATTTTTTGAGAAAAGGAATGACGTCAATATTTTTGGATTTGAGAATATCACATCCTATGCCATTGATTTCATTGTACAAAATAAGAAAACACAACCTCATGTACTCGGGAAGCTCATGAAGACGATTTATATCCCAACTGCAATATATATACGCTATGTTGTTACAAGAACACTTTTGTAAACAAAACCATGAAAAATAAATAATGAGATCCTCTCATCAACGTATCATTGTTTCCATAACTTTTAATTTCAAAAAACTAAAATTACAATAAAAAGGCAGAATTCTAAACTATATATGCAAATTCTGCGTGAACATGATTAGTTTTTCTTTTTCCAAACAATAGTTGCAACATTATTTATAAATTTTTTTAATGATATTTTTAAAATTATAACTAGCTCTAAAATACCAAGAAAACTAAAAAGAAAATTGACTGTTTAGTACAGTTCTTACTTTTCAACCATGGCAGTGAAGAGTTCAAGTTCTTCATAAGTGCCATAAATATCGTAGATGTCGTCAATGGTTGTAACAAGTGCATTCACTATAGTCACGATCCGTCGGATATATCCAAGTTGAGGTTCGTATATTATTCCGACGGTCCAAAAATAACTTTCGACTATTCTGTCTCTTACAAAGGGAAGTTGATTAACCAAACACGTCTCCTTCCACCAGCTTCATATCATCAAAAGAGAGAGGATTAGCAAAACCAGTATAATTATTGCTTCTATTAATCTATAATATTACCTGGAAACGTATTTGAGATCTTCTTGATGAGCTGTTTGTACGATATTGAAATCGGTTTTAGCGAATTCAATCAATACAAGATTCATGTCATGCTTCTTTTCGTATACATCTATATACCATCTCGTCTCCAATCTTTTCATTCTCCAATGGTAAGGCATTTCTAACGCATGAATCGCCATCTCATGTATCTCAGTATTGTAAGTATCATCATCATGATCACTATCAACAAATTTTCTTATTTGTTCTCTAGCAAAAGGCCTGATGACTTTTTGCAATTTACTGTCCAATTTTGTTGAAAGATACGACGCTTCGTATAAAGATATAAAACCTTTTATGTCATTACTTTTGAACATGCCACCTTCTATTTCGTCGATGATCACATCAAATATATCTGAAATAAACCGTGTCTTAGTTTTGTTAAAATGAAAGTATGAAATTTATGTACAACGAAGTTTAACATATAAGATTTTCTTACCAATTAGACCAACAAAAAAAGTTTATTTATAGAGGTTGTATAAATTTCTGATTTCATTTTTCTTTTATTTACCTGAGTTCAAAGACACTAACCTTCTGAAACATTAAAACCATGTTGTCTAAGAATTCGGAATTCGAGTGCGGTTGCATGTATTTCGTCTTCCTTGTTACATTTACTGATCTTTCTTCCAGTGTTTTGATAAAAATCCGTCAACACGTCGTTTATTTCTAACTCAAAATGATAGGAAATCCCAAGTCTTTGGAGATCGTCAATGAGCTCTAATTGTTCGAGAGAACTTCTGTTCTCAACATCAAGCATCTTCCTCACCTTATTCTTCAACAAATCTCTAGTTATTACTTTTTCGTCTTTCTGTATGCATGGTATTGTAATTAGCAAGTCTTAATCACTATTAAAACAAATGTTAAGGAAAAAGATAAACAGACTTAACTATATATTACTGGTAAGTAATGGCGAACATAGTACACAAAATGAATGATACGGCGTTGTCTTAGACGCAAATACTTTTACCGCATATTTATTCTTGATGGAGAGGAGATAGCGATGGTCCCAACGAGACGGCTGATAGTTGCCGGAGCGTCGACGAAGGACATCAACAGAAACATTATCTGGCGTCGTTTTACTCATGGATCTGCATATGAAACGCTTAGGACGACGAAGACCAAAATTTTGGGTAGTAGCTTCTTGGTAAATAAGAGCTGAACCCAAACATAAAGTAGCCATTGAATTAGAAGAATGTTGGTGCCTGAGGATACATTTACACAGGTTTATATAGACACGCGTTCTAATAATAAATTATATTAATTTTCATCTAATCTTGGAATAAATTGTAAAACCTGATAGATTGATAATGATTAAATATACAAAAGTGTTATGAAAGAGTTATTATTAACATCCTAAAAAATACAATTATAAAGTAAATCGACTTGTATAAAGATAGAATTAAACCTAAGTTGTTAAAATAATTAATATAAATATAAATGTAGATTATATTTTTAGAGATCGAGACTAAATTTTCTAAATTCTATTCACAAAGACCGACGATACTTTTCTATATTCGAATTTCGATCGATATGGATTCATTTGATCTCATCGATCTCCCAAAAAACCTATACTAATTTCCAAAACCTATTATAAATAGGATATTAAATAATAATTTCAAATTCACAAACCTATGTGTAATCAGTCAGGTGTATAAGCAATTTGCATCTTGCTTCTAATAATACAATGAAAGGTTGGGGACCATGATTCGGACCTTCCACAACGATTTAAGTATGGATGGCTAAAAGCACCACAAGTGGTAGAAATAACAGGCTTTTCAGAAGCTTTGGGGTTTAACATAGATTTCAATCCGAGCTCCATTGGTCATTAAATAAGAAAATACAATAAAGATGTTTATCACATGTTTTTTGGAACTTTGAATTGTTTATCACTTTGAGTAAACGTAAACTGTTTAACAGTATAAGGTTGAAATATAGCGAAAAAGATGAGTCCAAAGATGAATGAAAAAGGGGAAAAAATCTACTAGCTACAAAGGTACAATACACGTGATAAAAAGAAATGTGAGATCCAACTAAATCTAACTGTCACTTGCGTATTATATCGTTATCATTTGGGGTAATGTTAGCCGACAAAGCAATGGCCCCCTTTAGGTAGAGTCAGTCGCATGAACGAAGTGAAATCCAATGAAATATATTTTCCTCCAAAACCTAAATGTTAGTGTAGGCACTTCGTGACCTGGTGTTGTCGATTTCTTCATGAACATGTGATAGTTGGGTGACTTGGGTCATCTCTTAAAGGCGCCGTGTTGAATCTTAGCCAACTTTTCGTTCTCTGCCAAACGTTTTTTTGGCAGATGACTACAATTTGAATGCGATGGATTCTTCTTCACTGTACACACTATAATATAGCGTATATATATAAATTATTTTTTGAGACACAATCTATCAATAAATTCTGAAAAAGGGCTTACTCTAAACGTACAATTTGCTTCGTTAAAGCCCATTTTGCCAAAGAGTCAGCCGAAATATTTAAGGCTTGAGGGATATTTTGAAAAGAGATTACATCAAAATGATTATAAAGTAAAGATATGTATGATAGAATTCTATGAAAACTTGAGAACCGGCATTGATGAATCAGATTAATTGAAGGGAATCTGATTAGATTGTGAGCCTTCTGATATTGAGCTCGTTACAGGGCTAGCTTGATTGCTAGGGCTTCGGATATGAGAGCAGACCCACATGGAAATGGAAGGAAGAGCATTGAGATTTTGTTCACCATTGGAGAGGAATATGTATCCACTTCCTGCAACTCTTTGGTCAGCTCTCCAGGCGCCATCGTTTTGACAGATAATTGTTCCGATTTGGTTTTAAGATCTTTGTGTTGTTGAACTCTTCGGTGGTGGAATAGTATTCTCCGGTTATTGTTAGAATTGTTTTTTCAAGTGTGAAGTCTCTATTTTTGAAGATTTTTTGGTTACGTGCAACGCGTATATATATAATCAAAACTAAAATTCATATGAATAAGAAATACTACCAATCTAAAATAATAGAGTTAAAATTTTTGGCTAAATAAGTAAATATTAAAACATGTAAAAATCCCACATTAAGGACCTGAAATTAATTAAATCTCTTATGCATACGAAGTTTTATATAGTGTATTAATGGAGCGATGATAGGTTAACCACACATGTGGTTCGGTAACGGGCCATGTGCATGTTTTGGTAAATGGACTGGTCGAAACTTTTTTTATAATCAATTTAATTTTCATATCTGATTTTTTTTTTTTGAGCAACAACAAATGCATTAATAAGGCCCAAACCGGACCAGTCCCAATGTTAGATTACAGGGTTTCGAAACCCAAATTTGGCCAATGCATCAGCTTCTAAGTTTGCTGATCTTGGGATAAAGTGAAAAGTAACAGAAATGAACGATAAAATAAGAGATGAGATATCAGAGAGAATTCCGAAGAGTTCCGTGATGTTCTCTTCAGATGTGATGGTTCTGATGAATACCAAAATATCTGATTGGAGGTATATTGAGGAGCTACCACACTCTTTTGTGTTCCTTAAGGCTGCTAAATTTTCATATCTGATTAATAATGAATACATATGGTCAAATTAAAAAGTTATCTAAAACTGTATGATTTCAATTCTAATCATTTTTCTGATTATGACTGAGATTAATGGTTCCTTAATTTGTACTCAGCATAGGAAAAACGTTTTTTAAATCTACTTTTCAGTTGTGTATGACAAAATGGTTGCAATTGTATATTTGATTCAAAACATCGTACAACCGTCATTATACGAAATTACATGCAGAGTTAAAAATAAAAGTTGTTTTGATTATTGTTAACAAAAATTGAGCACTATAAAATATTTTTTTATTATAAATTTTAAAAACTATTAATAAAATACAAAATTTTAATATATTTAAAAGATTTGAATTCCGATACCAATATCCAGATTCGAGATTTCAATTACGAGTTTGTCCAGTTACAATAACATTTGTATAAGTTGTATCGTGTGAAATAATGGTGTCCAACAATCCTAGCTTTTTTTTTTAAACCTTTCAACAATTTAAGCTTGGTGAGTATTATATTGGTTTTTTTGTAAATAATATTTTTATTGATAGCCACCACAACTCGTTTAATGCACATTCGTGATTTATGATGTGTTTCAAATATCTCTTGAAGTACTATTTCATTCTTGTTTTCTATCTCTCCATTAGGCTATTATGAGCATAAATAATTATTTTTTTGGAATTGCTAACAAGCCTCACCGTGGGTGAATTATCTCAGTCACTGTGTCCACATTCCGCATGCGGAATTGCTACAAATGCGCCGCCATTATCTTGGTCAATGTGGTGGATCGCTGCAATCGTCGTCCCCCCATCCTTTGAACAGTTCAGAAACAAAAAAAGATACGATCACGAGACAGATTTTGCAAATTTGCATGTATTTATGCTTCTGGTGGGAATTATCTTGGATGAAAACTTCTATTGTTTCTCTATCAGGGAGAAAGCATTGTTTTCACTTATTAGTTGTTATGCTATCTTTTAATTACTTTCCGTGTGTATATATATGTCACTCTCATGGCAGGGTTTGTTTCTCGTACTTGTGTTTGTTATTATGTGCCGACAGCGAAAGTTAAATTACATGAATTCGTAATTTAAAAGGAATTTGTGTTGTCAGTTAAATTATATAATCTGACGACTTTACTAAAAAAATGTAAATAAATCAGTGGTTTAATATATATGAATTTAACTATGTTTAAATTGTTATACTAATTTTGATGACTTTTTTTGTTGTAAAATTTTCCCCATGGTTGCTTAGCTTTGTAAAAGCCTTAATTTTGGAATCAATTTTATTGTTGTTTTTTTTTTTTGTTCGAATCAGTTTGGTAAAATCCATCATCTAAAAGAATAATAATATTTAACGATAATAATAATTTATTTTTTAACTACCCAATAATCGTAAATAATTCTAGAATAAATTTAGTCTAGTGGGACTGGATTAACAAGCAAGGACATGACACGATCAACGGTCTTAGCTTTGTCGGGACGTCCATGACCATCGCCGTGTTGATATATGCATTGCGACATGCGTGCCGAGTTCATTGCAGCTTCAACAAAACCTCGAGGGAGTAACGAAGAACTGGGAGCCGTTTTCGTTTCGTAGTTCAATTCGTCCCATGCGTCACTGATCATCTGCTGAACGTGTGCACGTGCCTCGTCCTCCGATGTTCCAGTCTCATGCATGTAACATTAGACCGATTTGAGAACGTCTCCTCTCGCCGATTCATCCTTACATTAATAAACACAACCTCATGATTTAGGCGGTCGGTCTTTATAACTTTGTTCTCATTTGTTACTTGTGATATTATCCTTTTATTTATATTATCAATACACTCGCATGCAATTTATAAAACTAAACACTTGAAAATACATTATTTACCGGAGAAGTTCCGAGGTCATTAGCTAGACGGAGCACGGTGGTTGAGCATCGGACGACGTCTTGTCGGTGCTGGGACAAAGTTTCTAAAATTTCAACTGAGATTTGGTCGGAGGAAACGCAGTAAAAGTGGAGCAATGCTGCTGGAGTCCCAATTGAAATCCTAGCATTTTGCATGTAGTCTTCCACGCTTGGCTTGTGTCCACTTTTGTACCACTGTGCTTCCACTAGATATGCTTTACATAATTCCGCCCACTAAATTCACATTACAAAAAAAAAAAACTGATAACTATAAATGTTATATCTTCAGTGCAATAAAGAAATGGTTAAACTTACGTACCGATTTTCTTAGAAAAGGGATGACGTCAATATTTTTATATTTGAGAATATCACATCCAATGCCATTGATTTCATTGTACAAAATAAGAAAACACAGCCTCATGTACTCGGGGAGCTCACCAAGACGATTTACATCCCAACTGCAATATACATACGATATTTTTTTTAATGACTCTTTTGTAAGATATAATCATGGAAAGTACATTATCAAATCTTTACAGTCTATTTATCAACACAATTGTTTTTATCATTTCTAAAGCTATAAAGCTATGTTATAGACTTTGATCATATCTGATTAGGTATATATAATATATTATACTAGATTTTAAGATAAATTGATAATACCCTTAATAAATTTATAATTTTTTTGTAAATTTTTACTGACATCTCTTATAAATCATACATAAAATCAAGATTATTTGTTAAGTGTTTTTTTTTTTAATAGTATAGATAACAAGGTGGAAGTCAGATATATGCATGCAAGTTTGTGTGTGAACATGATTTAATTTAATAAATAATTTTCTTTTTGAAGTAACAATCCGCCATAATATTGCAAGAACGTTACTTACTTTTGACATTTTTAATTACTACTATATAATGTTCTATAACTCTTATGATTTTTAATAATTAGTGTAGTAGCGTCCTTACTTATCAACCATGGCAGTGAAGAGTTCAAGTTCTTCAAGAGTACCATAGACATCGTAGATGTCGTCAATGGTTGTAATAAGTGCAACAACTATAGTCATGATCCGTCGTGCATTTCCAAATTGAGGTTCGTATATTATTCCAACGGTCCAAAAATAATCCTCAACTATGCTATCGCGTACAAAGGGAAGTTGATTACTCAAACATGTCTCCTTCCACCAGCTTTATGTCATTAAAAGAGAGAGGGGATTAGAAAGAGTAAATACCAACGTAAGTGTATATGAAAAATTAGTATATATTGCTTCCATGCATTACCTGGAAACGTATTTGAGATCCTCTTGATAAGCTGTTTGTAAGATATTGAAATCGGTTTTGGCGAATTCAATTAAGACACGATTCATGGCATGCTTCTTTTCGTATGCATCTATGTACCATCTCGTCTCTAACCTTCTCATTCTCCAATGGTAAGGCATTTCTAACGCATGAATCGCCATCTCATGTATCTCAGCATTGTAAGTGTCATCAGCATGATTACTATCAACAAATTTTCTTATTTATTTTATAACAAAAGGCCTGATGACTTTATGCAATTTAGTATCCGATTTCGTAGAAAGATACGACGCTTCGTATAAAGATATGAAACTTTTGATGTCATTACTTTTAAACAAACCACCTTCTATTTTGTCGATGATCACATCAAATATATCTGAAATAAAACGTTGCATTGGTTACAATGAAGTTTATGTACAACGCGTTTAACAGATATATTTTTTTACCTATTGGACCAGAAAAAAGTTTAACATATAGAAGTTGTAAACTTTTAATTTCATATTTTACTAAAATCAAAGATACTAACCTTCTGAGATATTGAAACCCTGTTGTCTAAGAAGTCGGAATTTGAGTGCGATGGCATGTATTTCTTCTTCGTTGTTACATTCCCATACATTTCTTCCATGTTTTTGATAAAAACGTGTTAAAATGTTATTTATTTCTGACTCAAAATGATAGGAAACCCCAAGTTTTTGGAGATCGTCAATGAGCTCTAATTGTTCGAGACAACTTCTCTTTTCCACATCAAGCATCTTCTTCACCTTATTCTTCAACAAATCTCTTGTTATCACTTTTTCTTCTTTCTGTAATGTATCTTATTGTAATTAGTAAGTTTAGATACTAGTTTTTATTTTTTTGTGAGAGTCTTAAATACTAGTATTAAAAGATTCAATGTTATCTAACAGAATATTTGCTCACCTTTTGTATCCAGCACTAAATATATATTAAACTATTTATTTGTTGTAAGAAATGATGAACATGTTACATGTAGTACACAAAATGATTAATAAGTGTTAGACGTAAATATTTGTACCGTATAATTCGCGAGGGAGAGGAGATATCGATGTTCCCAAGGAGAAGGCTGATAGTTCCCGGAGCGTCGGCACAGGTCAACAGAAGAATCATCCGTCATTGTTTTGGTTACCGATTTGCAGATGAAACGCTTAGGAAGACGAAGAAATTTTTTTTGGGTAGTGGCGTCTTGGTAAATAAGAGCTGAACCCATAAATAAAGTAGCCATTGAACTGGAAGAATGAATGCTCGTGCCTGAGAATCCATTTACACGTACGTTTGCACGTTTATATAGACAAGAGTTACAATAAATTGTTCAAAAAAAAAAAAGAATTACAATAAATTATAATTTTTTTTTTCCAATTTTGGGATAAAATCTAAAACCTAATAAACTAATAAGAGTAAAAACATAAAAGTGTAATGGATGAATTATTATTGACTCTCATGAAAATAAAATAACAGATATAAAGATAAAATTAAACCTACGTTTTTTAAATAACATAAATATAAATGTAAAGTATATTTTAAAATTTTAAACAATATCATAAAGTCAATGATATATATATGTCGGTTTTTTGTATTCCACTAATGAATTCTATCTTGTATTCTATCTTATTATTAATAAAATTCGGACGAAAAAAAATGTATAATACATCTGATTTAGCAGTGTGCGTCTTGCCTCTAAATATAAAATGACATCCTAGTCTTTCCACGACGATTTCAACTAGATATGATTGGTTACTATAGACTTCATAAGTAGTAACAATATCCAACTTTCCACATGTTTTTAGGGTGTGTGTAGTATGGATTTCGGTCCACTGGTTATAAATGAATAAAATATAAAATAGAATGAATCAAGTGTTTGCCAAAAACAGATATAGAGGGAAAAGATGAAACGAAGATGAATCCAAGAAAGGAGAATATCTACCACTCGTTTACAGAGGTAAGATAAACGTGACAAAACAAATGTGAGATCCAACCATATCTAACTTTGGGTAATGTAGCCGAAAGAGACGATAGTTTCATTTGGGGACCATACAATCGCTGTTTCTCTCCTTAAGTTCGTCCAAAAAATTATCTTTTTCATTGCTTCTTGGGCGTCCAACGAGCGTCGTCATTGACATTGTAAAAAAATCTTTTTCTGTGTGTGGTCCTATAACTGTTCATCATTGGTTGGATGGTCTTTCCATCGCGATTAGTTGGCTAAGCTAAATATTTATTGACGGCACGATTGTCGCTAAGCGGCGGATTCTTGGTTGTTTCTCGTTTCCATGTATCCCAACCCGTGGAAGATAAAAACAAAGGCGGTGTTGCGAGGCTTCTTCTCGAGTATCAGAGGGACTTAGTTAACTAACAATAATAGTAACAAATTCCGACTTCTATGTTCATTTTGCATGGCAGCATTGGTGTGGCCGGTATGTTGACGCGTCACGATTCTTGTATCGGCGGTCAGCTTTCGAACCTCTCTTTAATTCTTCCATATTGTGTATTTTTAAAGCGGACATCATATAGGATATGAAAAGTTTCCGGCTGTGATCATGTTTTGACGGTTGCTTTTATAAGATAAACTTGACAAAACAAACATGACTACGTACATGAGATCCAACGACTAGATTGCTTTACAATTTTTGGGTAACTGCCGGCCCATTCTATCAACGTACAACTGCGCCAATGGGCGTGGTTGCAGTCTGATCTGTGCCGATGGTTCTTTTGGTGTCTGAGTTACGTAGTGGTTCGTCTGAATAAAAAAGAAATACAATACGGTGAATCAGAACACAGATGCTAACAATAACAAATATCACACTACGGTGAATCTTCTTTAATAAAAAAAAAATATTTATCAGTTTTTCTATATACAGTATAGTGAACTACATTCAGATATGTAAAATTTAAAATTTTGGAAACTAAACTTTAATTTATCAAACATTAACATACTATTATATATATTATCCTCATTTCGTCAGTCGAAATAGTGTTACACTTTAAGTCTATTAGAAATACCTGATGAATGGATTATTTATATATTTCTCCTAAAAAAAAAGAAAGAAAAAGAAGAATGGACTATTTGTGTTCACCTAAGAGAAATTAATAGGATATTAAAAATCTGGACCACCTCTTGATTGTAAAAAATAATACATATACAAATCAATTATATATATATATATATATATATATTTTTTTTTTGTAGTTTTTTTAAATTTCCATCTTTTTAAAAATCCATTTTTGTTATTTTATACTAACAAATAAAATTTATATGAATGTATAGTATTATACTGAAACAGCGATTTTTTTATCAATTTTTCTTATATATTATAAATTAATGATAACATATATATAAATATTATGAATTATAATTATCTTACATGTCATTCAATGTATCATATTTTTTATAATAAAATTGGGGAATGATGTCTAACTTTCTTGACTTAATATGCAGATATGTTTCTTTACATAAGTTCTGTTAAAAATAGTTATTTCATCTATGTTTTTATCTTTTCACTTTTCCCTTTTTTTTTTTCATTTTAAATGGCATTTGTACAAAATTGTTTCTCTAACCATAAATCTTCTCTATCTTATGGATCATAATCCATCATGAACTTTTTTTCTAAACCAAATTCGTCATAACCTTAATTAGTCGATTAATCAAAACTATTTTTTGTAATTCAGTATCCATTTTCGGAAACCCAAAATAAAGTGAAAAGGTATTCATTATTTTGGATTGGCGGTATTACAGTATTTTCTAAATATGGTGGTCTTAGATTACTAATATTCGAACTAGTTTTTTCGAGAACAAGGCTACATCTCTAAACGTCCTTAATCTTACCAAACAGAAACAAAAAAAAAAATTTAAAAGCTTATAGAAGATATTATACACACTAATACTTTTTGTCAAAGACATCAGTTATATACTCTATCCATTGATCTGTTTTTGTGCTGGAAAGAGAAGAATTTGGAAAATTCTCCAAGATTTCCTCTCCATTAAAATCCACTCGTCACTTTTATCTTGGCTCAGTCAAGAGCTACTGAAAATCAGGTAACAATTAAGAAAAAACGTGGGTGAAAAGTAAAGAAATGATGAATGGGCGAAGCCCAAAATATTAGGTTCAAAATCCAACAATATCCCATATGAACCAAAACTGATCTTGTCGACAAAAAGAAAAAAAAAAAAAAGGAACCAAATTGATCCTAAAGATCTATTTAACAAAAAGTGAAAGGTAGAATTCTCTTTAGCCTTCCATCAACTTCCATAGAGAAATACTAATAGCCAAAGCGTATATCAAAATTAGCAAAAACTGGGTACAATTTATTATTGATTAGGACTTCATATATGGCCAAAACGTACGTAAGTAAGAAAAATGGGCACAATTCGCAACTGAGATAAAATTATATAGAATCTTTGTTGTCAATTAAATTATATATTTTGCTTAACTTAATATAATCATTACTAATAGCTAGCTTTGTAAAAAGCTTTAAGTTTGGAAATCGATCTTGTAATTTTTTTTTTTCGGGTTCGAATCAGTTTGGTAGAATCGGACATCTCCAAAAAGTACTTCTTTTACTACTATATATATAATCGTAAATAATTATAGAATAAATTTACTCTAATGGGATTGGATTAACAAGCAAGGACATGACACGATCAACGGTCTTGGCTTTGTCCGGACATCCATGACCATCGCCATATTGATACATGCACTGCGACATGCGTGCCAGGTTCATTGCGGCTTCGACAAAACCTCGAGGAAGTAATGTAGAACAACGTGCAATTTTTGTTTCGTAGTTCATTTGGTTCCACGTGTCACTGATCATCTGCTCCACGTGTGCACGTGCCTCTTCCTCCGATGCTCCGGTCTCATGCATGTAACATTGGACCGATTTGAGAACGTCACCTCTCGCCAATTCATCCTACATATAACAAAGTCTTTCATTCTTCTCTTATATTCATTTACATCAACGGTCGAGTTTTAGAACAATGGTTTCTTATCCTGCAATCTTCATATTCATATTCAATTGCCATTCAAAACCCCCATAACTATAATTTAGAAGATAATATAATTTACCGGCGAAGTTGCAAGGTCATTAGCTAGACGGAGGATGGTGGCGGAGCATCGGACGACATGTTGTCGGTGTTGAGACAAAGTTTCCAAAATTTGAATTGAGATTTGGTCAGCGCAAACGCAGTAAAAGTGGATCAATATTGTTGGGGCAGAAATTGAAATCCAAGCATTTTGCATGTATTCTTCCACGCTTGGTTTGTATCCTTTTTTGTACCATTTTGCTTCAACTAGATATGTTTTACATAAATCTGCCCACTTCAGTTTTACAAAAAAAAAAAAAAAGTTTTACAAAAACATAAAAGAAAAAACTATAATAATATTAATTTTTTTAACTAATAAATGAATATTAAACTTACCGATTTTCTTAGAAAAGGGATGACGTTAATGTTTCTATATTTGAGAATGCTACATCCAATGCTGTTTATTTCATTGTACAAAATAAGAAAACACAACCTCATATACTTGGGGAGCTCACCAAGATGGTTTACATCCCAACTGCAACACATATGCGATTTTTATATTAATAACATTATTTTAAAAATATAAAATAAAAATAAGTGAACAATCCTTATAAGTTATCATCAAATTATATCCTTGTTTCTACAAAAAATTCAAAAATAAAATAACGGTCACATTTCTGTTTTAAAGTTCAAATAAATAAATAAAATAGCTAGCGGAGAAAAGTAAGAGGAAATTCGAGTAATAGAGTTCTTACTTATCAACCATGGCAGTGAAGTGTTCAAGTTCTTCAAGAGTGCCATAAATATCATAGATGTCATCAATGGTTGTAACAAGTGCATTCACTATAGTCATGATCCGTCGGATATATCCAAATTGAGGTTGGTATATTAATCCAACGGTCCAAAAATAATTCTCGACTATTCTGTCTCTTACAAAAGGAAGCTGATTAACCAAACATGTTTCCTTCCACCAGCTTCGTATCAATTAAAGAGAGAGGATTAGAAGGAACATTTACAATATATGCAAGGAAGATATACAAAAGCAGTATATATAGAATACCTTGAGACGTATTTGAGATCATCTTGATGAGAAGTTTGTACGATGTTGAAATCGATCTTTGCGAATTGGACCAAGACAATATTTATATCACGTTTCTTTTCGTATGCATTTATGTACCTTCTCGTTTCTAGCCTTCTCATTCTCCAATGGTACGGCATTTCTAACGCATGGATCGCCTTCTCACGTACCTCAATGTTGCAAGTTTCATCATCATGATCACCATCAACAAATTTCCTTATTTGTTTTGTTGCAAAAGGTCTGATGACTTCATGCAATTTAGTATCCGATTTCGTGGAGAGATATGACGCTTCGTACAGAGAGATGATACTACTTATATCGTCACTCTTGAGCGTATCGCTTTCAATTTTGTCGATTATCACATCAAATATATCTGAAATAAATGGTTTAAAAACGGTCCTTTTAGCTAATAGGATGGTTATATATACAGTTTTTTCTTTTTGATTTCGGTTTTATCGAATATGAAAACACTAACCTTCCGATACATCAAAACCATGTTGTCTAAGAAGTCGGAATTCGAGGGCGGTTGCATGTAAATCTTCTTCCTTGTCACATTTCCGGAAGCTTCTTCCATTTTTATGATAAAAGTCCATTAAAATATTATTTATTTCTACCTCAAAATGATATGAAACCCCAAGTTTTTGCAAATCGTCGATAAGCTCTAATTGCGCGAGATGATTCTTTGTCTCGACATCAAGCATCTTCCTCACTTTTTTCTTCAACAAATCTCTAGCTATCACTTTCTCTTCATTCTGCATGCACCGTATTATTGATAAATCTTAAAGTACTATTAAAAGACATGTTAGACAACCAAAGGTAAAAGAAACATATTTATGATTATGATTAATAGGACGACGTCTTAGCCGTAAATACATTTTTACCGCATATTTATTATTGATGGAGAGGAGATAACGATGGTCCCAAGGAGAAGGCTGATAGTTGCCGGAGCGTCGACGGAGGACATCAGCAGAAACATTTTCCGGCGTCTTTTTGGTCATGGATCTACATATCAAACGCGGAAGACGAAAATGGTGTGCAATGGTATTTTGGTAAATGAGAGCTGAACCCATATATAAAGTAGCCATTGATTTAGAGTTTTATTTCGTGGATGAGACTCGATCGACAGTCGACCTATAGACGTTTATATATATACAAAAGTTAAAATAAATTATAAACCTTTTTTTTTTTTATTAAACTTTGAGATCTTGGGATAAATCGCGCAGCCCCACACCAAATTTCGATGAATCGCGTCTTAGCCGTATAGTATAAATCATTATTTCTATGTATGAATACTATAGTATACGCCGGAGATAATACGCTCGCGTTTGCGGTTTGCATGTAATGATACAATTAAAAGTTGGAGATAAGAACACAATTACGTGTTTAAAATAGGGTTATGATAAAACTTATATTATTATTTTATTATATTTTTATAATTTTATTAAATTAAAAAGTATTGAATTAATCAAAAACAAATAGGTATGTTGAGGTTTTAAAAAAGAGTTTCCAAAGTATCTGTGTTTAAAAACGTTCTTTTTCTCTTTTTTCACTTCTTTTTTATATTAAAAAGTGAATTAGAACCTGTATATAATACCAACGATAATCATGCTCTAAAAGTTCGACTTTCTTCTCAATATTATTTTAATTATGGTTTGGCTACTTTGAAACTCCAATAATTAAGTTAGATTTGGGTTTGGAATCCTTTGTTATTAAAAAGAGGAACGCAAAAATTGTATAATAAATAAACTGTTTATCTCTTTAATTTTTTCGTCGTCTCTTCAATTTTTTTCTTTTTAGACTGTGGGACTTTTGTTATATACACAAAAAGAAAAAAGCAAAAACTATCATGAATATATTTGCCACTTCAACTCATCAAGTGATGCAAAATGTTTAATAATATGATAGAAATATAGAGAAAGAAAATTAAACCAAGATGATTGCAAACATTATCAAACCTAGAACTAGCTTTGGAGAGAAAAACATATCTTCTTTTTCTGATTTTTGTCCCGCAAAATTAAGCGGAAAACATTTTGTTCTTTCTTTAACTGGTAAATAATTAATAGAAATCCAACTAAATCTAATTGTCACCCACATACTTAAATCGTATCATTTTCTGTAATGTAAGCCAACAAAGCAATGACTCTTTTCAGGTGGAGGCAGTCGCATGGATAGACGTGAAATCAAATGAAATATATTTTGTTTGTCACCTAAATACGTGTAGCTCGTGATCCTCGTGTTGTCAGTTTCGTGTATTTATCACATACTCCCTCCTGTCATAACTGTATCATTTTAGGAAACAGAACATGGCCCGTTTAGGTAGTCAGTGGCATGGGAAATAATGGTGGTCGACATTATTGACATTCGAAGCTTGGAGAATCCCTCAGAGCATTTACACTATTTACACTGGTAATCTCTCGATAAATATCTCACCACTAAAGTATTAATAAGAAAAGAAAAAGGAGAAGAGAAAAAAAACAGTCTCTCATTTGTTTTTCAAAAAATCCGAAAAACTCCAACGCCAAATGTTATTTAGTGATTAGATGTTTGACTTAGAAAAAACAGATTCTTAAAAAAATAAAATAAGTTTTTCTACAAAATCTCATAATCTCTTAGCAACACAGATGGCCTTAAATCCTAGTATGTCATTTAATGGAAAACAATATTCTTATTAAATAGACATAGCCATTCACCACACATTTTTTTTTTTTTGGTCATCTGATTGGATTTCATAAACAAAGCCAAGCCCAACACACATACAAAGAACCATAAGAAGAAATAACACCTACTAGAAAATCACAGAGAGGACCTGCAACTACAACAACCCTGTCAAACTAACGAAGCATCTAATGCAAACTGCTCATCAAGCCAATCTGGAGCCCCTGACGCGACATAAGATTGGCGCAGATGAGGAGAGGAGACACTCGCAGCAATCCAATCCGCACACCAATTACTACCCTTAAGCTCCAACTCCACCGACCAAAGAGGGATGAGAGATAAAAAAGAATTAATCTCCTCAACTTGGTTTCTGAACGCAGGCCATCCCAAAGGATTATTTACAGCCCCCACCAACGCTTTATCCCCTAGCGCAAAAACTATCCTATTTACCCGATGAGTCTTCATACTATCGATAGCCCATAAAAAAAATTTTCAACTTCGCCTCGTCGAAGGAAGAGAACAAAGAGAACGTTCTACGGCTGTGCAGCAAAACCACTCCTTGATCAGACCTTAAAACCCAAGCAGCACCTGCAAGATTCCTAAATTTACACCAAAAAACACCAATATTGCACTTTAACCAACCTAAAACAGGAGCTTTCCACCCTAACCTACCAACGACACTACCCACAGCCTCAATTTTGTCTTCCTCCTTATCGAGAGATAACGCCATAAACCATTGAGAAGCCTCTTCATACCCTTGATTTGCTGTTAGAATAGGATTAAGAGGCCAACCTTCAAATAAGAACTTGTTTCTATTCTTCCAAATGTTCCATATGACCCACGGCCAACTCCTTCTATGATCAAACCTCACTCTTCTACTCTTCCGAATCGATAATAAATGGTGGAAATTTGAGTAAACTGATTCAGAATCATACCCATTCTCAGGAATCGGGATATTCGATAAGGCCCATACCTGTCTCGCAAAGGAACACGCAAATAAGACATGGTTTATTGATTCGCCTTGCATCCCACAGAGTTGGCATCTTCCATCCACTTTCAGACCTCTTTTTGCTAGACCATCTTCCACAGCTAAAGCATTGCTTAAGGCTTTCCAAAGAAAAGTACGGATTTTAGGAGCAGTCTGAATTTTCCATGCTTGTTCTTTGAGGTGATTGAGTGAAGGTAACACAGATGCCTCTTCCAAAATCTCCTTTCTATACAGTTTACAAGCAAGCCAATAAGCAGATTTCACCGAAAAATCCCCCGATTTATTGTGTTTCCACAACCAAGAATCATCTCTTTCTCTATGGGGTTTGATTTTCATAATTTGCTTAACATCATCACGATAAAACAGATCCTCTATGGTTTCTCTTTTCCATTCATTCCTCTCCTCGTCAATAATGTCTTTGACCATCAGATTAACATCAAAGGAGTAGTTCTTTCTCCACGGAGCTCTAAGCACCCCACGATCATCTTTCATCCATGGATCGATCCAAAGTTTAATGCTCCTTCCATCACCTATAAGATGTTCCAGACCTTCTACCAAAAGCGATCTACCACCCATGATGCTCCTCCATGCATAAGAAGGGCGAGCCCCTATTTTAGCTTGAAGAAAAGTACCATCATAATAGTATCTACTCTTCAAAAATCTTGCCACCAGACTTTCTGGATCATTCAAAATCCTCCAAGCCTGTTTAGATAGCATCGCTTGATTAAACAACTCGAGGTCTTTAAAGCCTATGCCACCTAACTCTTTGGGTAAACAAAGTTTATCCCAACTGACCCAAGGGATCTTCTTATGATGCTCCGCTGAACTCCACCAGAAATGAGTCATGGCCGAGATCAGATTGGCAATTATGGTTTTTGGAAACTTGAAGCAGCTCATAGCATAGATAGGCATCGCCAAAGCCACCGCTTTTAGTAAGATCTCCTTCCCTCCCTGCGATAGTGTCCTTGCGAACCAACCCGACATTCTTAAGCTCAACTTTTTTTTAATGTATTGAAATAGGTCAATTTTTGAACCACTGAAGCATTCTGGTAGGCCTAAATAAGTTCCGGCCCCACCTTCACTGTAAATCTTGAAGATATCTTGAATTTCCTTTCTTTTCCCAATCTCAACGTTATCTCCGAAGGTGATTGATGATTTACTCACATTGATTTCCTGACCTGTGGCTTTCCCATACCTCTCCAAAATCTGTTTCAGTGTAATGCTTTGAGCCATATTTGCTTTACACATAAACAGGCTGTCATCAGCAAAAAGCAAATGGTTGATTGAAGGACCTTCCTCCCCAAAACTGATACCCGCGATCAAACCTTCCTCTTCCGCCTTATTGATTAAATGAGATAGGCCTTCGGTGCAAAGCACAAACAAAAAGGGAGAGAGAGGATCTCCTTGCCTCAATCCCCTTTGAGGAGATATCATACCATGAGGTTGATCATTGATTAACACGGAGAAGGTGACTGAGGTTATGCATGCCATCACCCATTCAATCCATTGATTGTGAAACCCAAGAGCTTCCAACAGTGCCCGAACATAACTCCACTCTACTCTATCATAAGCCTTGGACATATCTGATTTAATAGCCATATACTCACTCGCCACCACTGGATGAGTTCTCAGGCCATGAACCACCTCATGCGCGATAAGAATATTGTCCGAGATAAGTCTGTCAGCCACAAAGGCAGACTGTGACACCGATACAAGTTTGTCCAGGAAGGGTTGAAGACGCTTGACCAAGATTTTTGAGATCACTTTGTATAACACTGAACAAAGACTTATTGGTCTCAGGTTCTTCATTTCCGTCGGGTTTTCAGTCTTTGGCAGTAGACACAAATGGGTATAATTCCAGTCTTTTGGAATAGAACCACTTCTGAAAAACTCTTTAATCTCTCGAGTGACTTGATCTCCTACAGTTTCCCAGTAATGTTGAAAAAACAGCGCTGACATTCCATCAGGACCAGGGGCGCTTGCAGCTTTAACTGAAAACACTGCTTCCTTAATCTCATCATTGGTTACCTCTCGTGTTAGGTCTTCATTCATATCTCCAGTTACTTTCTTCTCGAAACCAATGAAGAAATCCTCGAAGTTGCTAGGATTAGTGCTTGAGAAAAGCTTTGAGAAGTAATCTGATGCCACCTGCCCTTTTGCTGCTTCAGAACGATGAAAAGTTCCATGTTCATCCATCAGTTTCTCCAATCTTTTTCTGGCTCTTCTGTATTTGACTGAATCATGGAAGTATCTCGTGTTTTTATCACCCCCTTTTAACCAAAACTCTCTGCTTCTTTGCCTCCAATATGATTCTTCTTCTTTATAAGCTCTCACTAATTCCTTCTTTAGGTACTCCACATGCTTAAACCTTGGCATCATTGAAGATTGTTCAAACTCCAGTGTTGTTTCAATCTGTGAAATCTTAGTCTTTGCATTGATATTATTGACTTTCTTCCAACTACTCAGGGCTTTCCGACAAGATTTCAGCCTATCTGAGACACGTTTTGATGTGTTTCCTCTTCCATGATTCCAAGCTTCTACAACTTTATTTTTAACTGCTGGTTGATGTAAAAACCTCTTATCAAATCTAAACTGTCCTCTGTACGACTCCTGCGCATCCATAAGTTTTAGCAGAACTGGTCTATGATCTGACCCTCTTTTGTCAAGAAAGGATTGATTAGATGCTGGAAAACACTTAAACCATTCAGAATTACCAAACGCTCTGTCAAGCCTACTTTGTATCCACATCTCGTACCTCATTCCTCCCCAAGTGAACATATTTCCTTTACTTGACAATTCCACCATGTCACAGGTGTTAATCATTTCAACAAATGGCTTGAACACGATATCTCCTCTCCTAGGACCACCTAACTTTTCGCCATTGTGCAAAATATCATTGAAGTCCCCCAACATGCACCACGCTTCATTTCGATTAACACCAATTCTACAAATTCGCTCCCAAACCTTCGCTCTATATTTTACTAAAGGAGCTCCATAAACACAAGAAACAAAGAATTTCAACCCTCCAAACTGTACAAGCAAGTCCAACAAGTTCTTATCATCAAACAGAATTTCAATATTTACAGCTTTTTTCCACAGCAACGCAAGACCACCACTTCGTCCAACAGGTTCAACCGTGTGAACTCTATCGTAGCCTAACCACTCCTGCAGATCCACCATCTCGTTCCTACTCTTATTAGTCTCCATCAAGAACATCAGCTCGGGGAAGTGTGTTTTACGCAACTCCTCCAGCCGGGGAATTGTCAAACCATCAGACCGTCCAATAGCTTGACAATTCCAGCTCAAAATGCTCATTATGGATTGGGCAGTCCCTCCTTTGGGACTACCTTGAGGCATTTATTGGATAGGGTAATCGCAAGTTCCTTTTCTTGGACCACTCCTTTTCTTTTTCTAACTCCAACTGTTTGTTTTCCTAGCTGCTTCTCAGATGTAGGGACTAAGGCCAATGGATTTAAATCCCGAACGATAGGTTTTCTCTTTGAAATATAAGGCCGCTTCCTTTGGTTTGTCCTCTTCTTTGATGTCCCAGAATAGGCTGGTTCCGAGAGACCAACACTAAAACCCGTTGAACATACCGGAAGCGGATTATGATCAATAGCTAAGCAAACCTCCTCACTTCTGACTGGATCGTTTAGGTCTACTGGGTCCCAACCCAGAGTCGGCCCTGCTTTCATAGCATCAGATAAGAGCTTCTCATTAGATCCTATCACCTCTTTTGAGACCTGAGCACCTGGTTTGAAACCATAATCAAAAACTCGGCCTTTCCCTTTCTCCAGCTTCTTAGTAACCACCGGCATGGCTTCTAGGCGCAGAATAGTTCTTTGAGCTATCGGATCTTTTTCTAATTCTTTTATTGACGCTTTGACTCTTTCTTCTCTGACCAGTTTAGCATCACCATTATCAGTAACAAGGTACACCCTCATCTCATCAAGCAGCTCTTTTGCAATCCTAGACTTCCCTGTGTTAGGATCAATTTCAACTTGCGCTTCTTCCAGAACCCCAAATAAGGGATCACCTTCTTTAAGCACAACCTCCTTTCTTTGTAAATCCAGTCTGACTTTCTTTTTTCTTTCTGCCGTAGCCTCCTGCCTTTTCTTGACCAGCAATGGACAAATGCTTTGCTCATGATTTAACCTCTGACAAGAAAAGCACCTCTTCTGGATTTTCTCATAATGAAAGAGAATTACAGCCGAAGACCCATCTGGAAAGTTGATAACTTTTGATCTCCTAAGAGGCTTGGCTACATCAAAGAAGATCTTCACTCGAACAAATTCCTGAGTTTGCGGTTTCGTAGGGTCAAAGGCCACAACATCAACCTTCCCAAGAAGATCTCCTATCGCCGTGATGGTCTCCAAAGTATGATAATTGACTGGAATCTTACTAATTTGAACCCAAATTGGGATAAATTGTAGGAAACCTTCTGGGGGGTCTTCCACCCATCGTTCCAAGACAATCGCCCATTCATTGAAGGTTTGGACTCCTTTCTCTAAAACTTCCATCAAATCGTGTTCTTTTTGAAATATAAACTGAAACTTCTCTTTTGACAAGGCTACACCTCTCACCTTTCCTTCCTTTCCCCATTTTCTTGGCATATTCATAATCAGACTCGACATTTTTTGACATTCTGGACTAAGAACCCTTCCAATAAGGCTCAAAATGTTGCTTTCATTTGAGCTGAAACCCGGCAGATTTGGAATACTGAATGGCTCATCTTCTTCTTCAAGTGAAAGAGCCATTAAGGCTCTGTCCATAGCTATCGACATTAAGGATAGTCGAACCAAACTCTAACAATAACTGCACTTCAACCACCTTCTTCAATGCTAGCCGCCAAGAACAGTCTTCAGAAACCCTAAACCTTCTTGAAAAACTAACCACACACTCAACAAACAGTGAACTTTAGGATAAGATTTCACTTAAGGAACAGGTTTATCCAACTAAAACTCTATATTCCACCTAGAATAAAGACTCTAGACGAATAAGAGAGACTTAAGCCCAAAAAGGATTTCTTTTATGTTTTCTTTTTTTAAACCAATTTAGAATATATAATATATTTCAGCCATTCACCACACATTATCGTGTGATATTATGATTGTTGACCGCTGATATCACAACAATGATTTTATTTCAAATGCCTCGTTGGAAAGATATACCATCCAATTGATAGTTAAAAGCTTATTTAATACTCTATCCGTTTTATAATATTTTACATTTTAGGAATAAGCATACAAATTAAGAAGAAGAAAAAATAATTTATTAGTTTTTCAAAACAAAAACATCTTTAAGTATCTATATAATTTCAACTGATAATAAAGCAAACTAAAAAAGGATAACAACACTTATGTCAATGCAATAAGGGCCAATGGGCGAAGCCCAAAATAATTGCTTCAAAACACAATCTGAACCCCTTGTTCAAAAAACGGGATTATATTACGGTGGTTTCTCGTGAGTGCCTTCTGCTTCTAGGTACAAACTACAAGGTACAATAATAATTCTCACACAATATATTATATCTTTATTATTGTTAAAGAAAACATTAGATGAAAATTATAGGTAATAGCAGTTTGGTAAATAAGAGCTGAATACATAAAGTAATAATCATTTGACTCGTTATTATATATGCCTTATAAATGTCAGGTGACAAGTTTCACATTTTGTGATATTTGTTTATCACAAGTTTTGGCGGGTTAAGTGGTTTGATTCTGCACTTGGAAGAACTAGAAAAACGAAAAAAAAAAAAAAAGTGTTTCGACTCATTGCTATTTGACCCGGATTTATCACCTTTCGGACTATCTTTCCATTAGATACTTTTTTCAGTGGCCCAAGTTTTTTTGTTTTGAATTATTGCTTGCATTAGCTTAAACTTCGCAAAGGTGCCCAAAGTACATTGAACAAACCTTCGACACTCACAGCAACCCAGTTATACAATTATACATATCAATAACAAAGAACCTATGCACCAAATATAACGAAGCCCACATTGAGCCCAATTCTTGTGACAAAGAAGTAACTGAGGCGCTCGAAATCTCGTCAGGAATCAAACATAGAATCCTAGTTACCGAGATTGAACCATATTCAGTCTTTTCTCGCCGTAACTAGAACGCCCGAGTTCTCGTCCCACGAAGCCAAAAAGAATGACCTGTAAGGTAGAGAAACCATGCAATTGACAGCCAGTACTGCGTAGTCTCGCTTTCGACAGTTTGATTTTGATGTCGAAATGATGAGATTCGATTTTTAATGGTCGTTTCAATTCGCTTTTGAAGGGCTTCCGGTGGCCGATGAATGTTTCTATGCATCGGGTCATTGGCCCAAGTTTGGAGCCCTATATGGTGTCTACTTATGTGTGTTTTTCTTTTTCTTTTTTGGGGTCAACGTCGTCTGGTAATGTCCTAATTAATATATGGAACTAACTAAACAACAAACTAACTAGAAATATTG
Organism: Sisymbrium altissimum; assembly: GCA_900406495.1. Lineage (NCBI taxonomy): Eukaryota > Viridiplantae > Streptophyta > Magnoliopsida > Brassicales > Brassicaceae > Sisymbrium > Sisymbrium altissimum. The sequence goes on from OVBI01000101.1 coordinate 79,053, forward strand.
TACGAGTTCTCCGCTGTAGATGCAATAAATTTGCTCGTTGAAGTAAGAAGAAATGGTTTATTTTTTTAAAAGAAAAAATCATGTACTCATTATAAAACATTGATGATAGTCTTTAGTATCTTTACCAAACTTTCGGGATTTTTATGAAACTTACGCTTTTGGCTGCCACGTATCTTCGCTACATGGATGACGTCATGACGTTTTCCATTTCTCTCAAATATCTCTGTCGGTTTCCCAATCAGACAGACTATTCTTCTGTTAAATTAAAATTCCCCAAGTGACGCGTTGATCCCTCTAAGGTAATTAATGTTCTTTTCTTTATGCACGAGAGATATATGATAGTCATGACTCATGAGACCATGAGGGAGGCAATTTCTCGAACATTTTCCGAAACATGTTACTATTATGGAAAGCTTCTCAACACAGTTTAGTCTTGCATGCATTTAACCACATGCCACTTCGAGATTGATGGATATATAGCTCTTCCATATGTTCGTCGACACTCATTTGATGTAGCATATGGTAGTTGTCAATAAAATGCTCCCAACCACCAGTTTCTTGTGCTAGGCTAGCCCCTTCTACAATAAAATGTTCCCAACCACCGATCTCTTTGGTTAGATGCTGAACACCGTAGAATTTAGAGAGTCCAGCCACAATAGCAGATACTTCCTCTGTTTTGTGTTATTTATCGTTTTACATTTTAACATACAACTTTTAAAAATATTTAATTTTGTATTTTCTTAAACAAAAACATTATTAATTATATTCTTAAATCCTGTATATCTATAATAAAATATACTACATAATAATATAAATAATTATAAAATAAAATATATTAAATAAAATTTTGTATTAAAAATAAAAATAACTACTAATTTAAAATAAAAAAATCTTTAAAATAACTACTAATATGAAAAGGAGGGAGTAGCTTTGAAACAGTAATATTTTTATTTTTTTTTTGTCTGAAAAACTTTTTTAGATAAAGATCTGTCCTATAGGTGACACATTTAATGTTGAAAAAGGCTGGAAAATAATTTTGTTTCATTATATTGTTTTGATTTTTTAAAAATACATAACTATTTTCATATATATTCCTCTCCAATTTCGATCCATGTGAAATCAATACCCTATTTTTGTAAATACGTGGGATAAAATTAAAAATTTACTCACAAAAAATGTCATTTTTTTCAAAGATGACTAAGATCATTTACTATATTTGACCCCTTCTATGATAACTTTTTTTCTGTCTCATTTTGGTATAAACTAACTAATCCAAATAAATTATGATTCCAAATGGACTGTATTCACAGGTAAAGTAAAACTCCAATAGTACATTGACCTAAAGACAAAAAAAAAAAATAGAGGAAACTTATGCACAGAAAGAGAAATGCAAACTGAAAGTTAGACACTGACACTTGTTCGATTCTCCGTCACACAAAATTCAGTCGGGGGGGGGGGGAGGGNAAAGCCTCTAGTTATCTCCACGAACCATGGAGTCCAAAAAACAGAGAGAAAGAGAAAAATGGATCCGCTTTTGTCTCTCATTACCATTTTTCTGGCTTTAGTTTCGTCTGGGAGATGCAGCAATGTTTTCAGCAGGAAAGATTTCCCAAAGGGCTTCACTTTCGGTTCGGGAGCGTCTGCTTATCAGGTTTTCAGCTATTCGTTTTTCAACTTCTATGATTCTTCCAAATCCAACTCCCATTTTTTTGATTTTTTTTTCTGATATTTTTTTTTTCGATTATATGTGTTGGTTTCTGATAGTGGGAAGGAGCTGTTGATGAAGACGGGAGAAAGCCAAGCGTCTGGGACACTTTCGTTCACTCTCGTAAGCTGTTTTTTTTTTTCATTTTACTTTCTGTATTTAGACTTTCTCCATAATTTTATCACTAGTAGTTAAATCCATCCTAAAAAAAGGAAAAGACAGAGAAAATTTGTCTTAACTTTGACAGGAGGTGACCGAAATAATGGAGACATAGCATGTGATGGGTATCACAAGTACAAGGTCATTATCTTTATCTCCTCTCCTACGTTTCTTCTTTTATTCGCCAAGGCACTGTTATGTCATGAAAGATTTTTGTTCTGGCTGTGCAGGAAGATGTTCAGCTAATGGTGGAAACTGGTTTAGATGCCTACAGATTCTCCATATCATGGTCTAGGCTTATACCGAGTAAGTCTTTCTTCTTAAACACGATTCCGCTGTTTTTAATTTTTACTTTGAAGGGATCAAGTTTCTTGAATTGTTATGATCTCATTCAATTTAGATGGAAGAGGTCCTGTTAACCCAAAGGGTCTGCAGTTCTACAAGAACTTCATCCAACTACTTATAAGCCATGGTGAGACTAATAGACCATTTTTGGGAACTCCTTTTTTTTTTTGTTCCTTCGAAATGGACATAAGTAAACTTACTACAGGGATTGAACCACATGTTACACTCTACCACTACGATCATCCTCAGTCTCTCGAAGATGAATATGGAGGATGGCTCAGCCGAAGAATCATGTATGAGGCTTTAACAAAAATCGGCGTTTATATATTTTGATTTTCTTACATATTTCTAGAAAACAAAACTTGATGTTATTTGGTATGATTGCAGCAAAGACTTCACTGCTTATGCAGATGTTTGCTTCAGAGAGTTTGGGAACTACGTCAAACACTGGACCACGATCAACGAAGCTAACATATTCACTATTGGAGGTTACAGTGATGGGATGACACCGCCTGGTCATTGCTCCGCACCAAGAAGTAAATGCTCGTCAGGTAACGCTTCGACTGAAACATATATTGTAGGCCATAACTTGCTTCTTGCGCACGCCTCTGCTTCAAGACTATATAGGCAAAAGTACAAGGTATACTAATTGCTTATATATATCTTGGATGACCCTCTCTTGGACTTGTGAGTTGATGTGCTGACAAAAGGAGCAACATATTATTATATAATTCTCAGGATATACAGGGAGGTTCCATTGGCTTTAGCTTATTTACGGTAGGGTTTATTCCTTCTACAAGCTCCGAGAATGATGTAATCGCAGTTCAAAGAGCCAAAGCGTTCTTCTTCGGATGGTGAGTCAGGCACAAACGGTTCCAAAATTCTTTTCTTTTTCAAATCGGACGACATAGATCCAAAGATTTTGTTTAAGCTAAAAAGATGATAAAATAAAGAATTTGCACTTTAAAATCTAGGATGCTTGGGCCTCTTACATTCGGAGAATATCCCGATGAAATGAAAAGAAGCCTTGGATCAAGGCTACCAGTTTTCTCAGAGGAAGAATCAGAATTAGTTAAAGGGTCTTCTGATTTCGTAGGAGTCATTCACTATCTTGCGGCTTCTGTCACATATATCAAACCCAAAAGAATCCCAGATTTCTACACAGACATGGGCGTATCTATGACTTGTATGAATCACACTCGATCTTTTAAGCAACAATAACAAAATCTTTCCTTTTTTTTTACCTTGATATTTTTTTCTTTTGCTAAATCATATCTTCTTCGTTTTACTGCTCGGGAGGACAGTCATTGGGAACTATATTTCTTTCGACGTAAGAGGCTAAGTTTAGATGCAAAATTTCTAATATTCCTTCTATACAGTTAAAGTCTTTAAACACTCAAGTGTTTCGAAATCCATCTTTATTAGTTTTTTGTTTTGTTTTGTTTTGTTTGGACAAGTATGCTATTGTTCCATGGGCTATGGAAGCTGTCCTGGAGTATATAAAGCAAAGCTATGGCAATCCTCCTGTCTACATTCTTGAGAATGGTCTCTCTCACTCTCTGTCTGTGGCTCTCTATCTCTATCTGACCTATCTATTAGTTTTATCTTATTCTTCTCAATATTGGCAATTCAAACGAACGTAGGTACACCGCTGAAGCAAAATTTGCACGACACACCAAGGATTGAGTTCTTACATGCTTACATTGGTGCTGTGCTCAATTCCATTAGGTAAGTAAAGTTTCTCAATTGCATTTTCTCTTCTCTTGTCAATGTAATAAAGAAGAAAAGACATTACTATGTGTAGGAATGGATCAGACACGAGAGGCTACTTCGTATGGTCCTTTATGGATCTATATGAATTACTGAGCGGATACGAGTTTACTTTTGGATTGTACTCTGTGAATTTCAGCGATCCTCATCGCAAGAGAACTCCAAAGCTCTCTGCCCATTGGTACTCTGCTTTTCTCAAGGACAACACCACCTTTCTTGGTTCCCAAGGCATCGCGCAACTGCAGAGCAACTTTTCTTCTTCCTACTAGTAATATTGCATTGATATACTCTGCTGGATAAATATAATAAAATCTTATAATAAAGAATTCACGATTGAAAACAGCACACCCGTTTCCTAGGCCCATTATAACAACAACTATAAACTTTCCTTTCACATCGATAATAAAAGCGCACAAGTTTTGACTTCTCCGCAACCATAATGAACATTGAACACGGCCTAACTGGAAAATTAGTTCAGTCGATCTTATTTTCCCTCAATATAATCTTAGAATATCATTAAGAAGATTTGAAATTAAAAGGTTGCATTATCATAAAATGGACCTTTTGGATCTGCATTGGTCTACGTATAGTTTAAACTTGAATGGACTTGTGTTGCTTGAATAGGCGTTAGAGTTTGTCCCCTTATTTGTTGAAACTGTATATCTTATATATTGACCGGTTTAAAAATGTAAATTAATTTTGTTTTAAGTGAATCCAATGGGACTCTCAGGCAGAATTTTTTTAAAGGATTTTAAATTTCCTTTTTAAAGAATTTACTAAATCTTTTTTGTTTTAGGATTTTATAAATAGTATTTTTTTATAGATATTACATTGAAAACAAAAAAATATACATAAAAAAATAAAAGTTGGACCTTCTTCAACTTACTTTTTTAAATATCTTTTTTTATATAGAAAAATATATATTTATGAAAAATTAAAATTCCAAAATTATGAAAATTTGAAAGATATGAACTTGGACTTATGGCGATCGTATTTATTATCTCATTCTAAACCGGTATTGATTAGAAAAAGTAAATATAGATGTGATTATGTGAGATATGAAAATTTAGTATATATTGCTTCTATTCATCTATAATATTACCTGGAAACGTATTTGAGATCTTCTTGATAAGAAGCTTGTACGACATTGAAATCAATTTTGGCAAGTTCCATCAAGACAAAATTCATACCATGTTTCTTTTCGTATGCACCTATGTACCATCTTGTCTCTAGCCGTCTCATTCTCCAACAGAAACATCATCTTGGCGTCGTTTTGGTCATTGATTTGCATATGAAATGACGAAGACGAAAATTGTGGGTAAGGGCATTTTGATAAATAGGAGGTGAGGCTAAACATAAATTAGCCATTCAATTAGAAGATTCTCTCTACTTCGTGTCTGAATAGCGAATACACTAAAACAACACATGGTCATATACGTTTATATGGAGAGAGTTAGGTAATACTACTATCAATACACTTACAATAATATTTTTCATTGAATATTTATTTCCCAAATATCTGGTGCTAAAATTAATGTATCTAGTGCATATAGTCCTAAATCTAACTGTCAGCCACATATTTTTCTGCGACGCCGACTACTACATGTTCAGTGCAGTTAAATATCGTGTCAATGTGTCATATTGGATCTCAATCATCACATGCTGCATGTTTAGGCAACAAAACTTGGCCCCCCCATCAGGTAGAAGTCTGTCGTAAGAAAAAAAAAATGTATTAGTACTCTATGGGCCTAAGGCCCGGTAAAGCCCATTCAAGAAAGGTGTGAAACGATCTGATACGCTGCCGTTTTCGTTCATAGAAATCAAATTTCTCCGACCACAGTGGGATATTGGATAATGCAGCAGGGGGAAGAACGACGATGGTGACTCTGATAACCTCACCGTCGGTAACATATCTCCGTCACTGCCTCCCAAATCGTCCTACTAAATCTCCTCAAATCCGCTGCAATCTACGCCGGAGTAGCCAAATCTCTAACGTCGTCGTCGATAGATGCAGTCCATGGCAGACAAAGGCTCGCTTCGAATTACGAACACAAGACAGAGCCTTGACGTGCTGGGCTCGCCGGAAACCCGAGACGGCGACGGTTGAGGTTGAAGATGATCGTCTACAGAGCATTCTTCGGTATCTACTGTGGACAGCTGAAGCTGTGTACATACTTTGGCTCTTTCTTCTCCCTTATGCTCCTGTGAGTGCTTTCCTTCCTTATTCTCTTCGTCTAGAGTTTTAAATTCAATACTAGTAATAGTTCATGTTCTGGTGAGGAGTATCTTAGATTCTGGAATCTTTGTATTGTTTGATCATCAACAGGGAGATCCAGTTTGGGCAATTAGTTCAGAGACAGTGAGTTCTCTTTTGGGACTTTCGTTGAATTTCTTCTTTGTCTTGCCTCTTACTAACTCTGGTATGTTCAGCTTTTAAGATATTACGTTTTTCTCTGAACGTATATATAATAAACTTGTTCTCTGTTCTGATGAAATGTTGTTGCTCTGGACTTTTCTGGCAGAACAGTTGGTATTCATTTCTTAGAAGCTCCTGTTCTTCACCCTGTAAGTACCATTTCAGTAGAACTGTTTTTTTATTTTGGCGCGTTAGTGAAAACTATTCGTCATTGTATTGTTTATTGAATATGTTCTCTCTTTTTTTCTGTATGCAAAACAACACAACACAACAACACCAGATGGCTGAAGGATTATTCAACTTTGTAATAGCTTGGACACTCATGTTTGCTCCGTTGCTATACACTGACCGAAAGAGAGATCGTTACAAAAGCTCTCTTGATGTCTTATGGGGTCTCATGATGTTCCTCACCAACAGTAAGTAAACACACTTACTATTTCACAACCTTGTGGTTTTATTTAGCTAGTAAGCCGCTAAACTTATGTTATTCGTTCTTTTGATCTCGTGAATGCAACACAGCGTTTCTAATCCCATACATGGCTATACGGCTCAATGACGCTGACCCAGATGAGAAACCGAGCAAAAGGTCTCAACTTGGCGAAGCGATGACCAAAGGTGCGACCATAGTTGGTCTCACCGGTGCTGCGGTATGTCTGATATCAACTTTGTGGTCTCTCTACGGTAGAGCAGATGGAGGTTTCGGTGGGATAATGGATAGATGGCAGTATCTGACTGGTTATTTGGGATCTGAGAGACTAGCTTACGCTTTCATATGGGATATATGTCTATACACAATCTTTCAGCCATGGTTGATTGGAGAGAACCTGCAAAATGTGAAGAAGAGCAAGGTTGAGTTGGTAAAATATCTTCGGTTTGTTCCTGTTTTTGGTTTGCTTGCATATCTTCTGTTTCTCAATCTTGACGATGAAGCTTATTAATTATATAATACACATGTTCATACGTATTTAACATTTGTTTTCTCAACGATATACATTATCAAGTTAATATTATGGAAACTTTGTTCGTCATTTGATTATTTTGAAAATTCAAACTCCAATGCCGTTAAAAAAAAGAAACATTCAAACTCTTTAAATTTTTGTTGTCAAACTACAATAGAATCAAGGGGCTTTTTAACAAAAAAAAAAAAAAAGAGAAATTAGAAATTTAGAAAGAGGTTAGAGAAAGATAGGAAGGAAAAAGGAAGGAATAGGGAGGAAAATGATTGTTTTTTTAATTTTCAATTTTTTTTTGGGTTAATAAGCCTAATTTTTCTAGAATCAAACTTTTGGCAAAGAAGAAATTTTGAATTTTGAAAATTTATCCTACAAGACGCATATTTCCATCTTTCTTCTATATGATCATTGAGGTTTTTTTTTGACGGAAAGCGAGAAATAGAAAAAGCTAATGGGCCAGATATAATAGCCCACTTAGAGAATATTCTGTATTTCAGGCCCACTTCACGGAACGCTTGAAGATGCTAGTTCCAACGAAAAAGCTTCGAGAAAAATCTCTCTTCCTCTTTCTCTCTCTCTCAGTCTTCTTCCCGGTCTCAATTATTCTGATCGGTAGATCGCTCGGAGAATATTCGCAACAGCCTCCGCGAAGGCGCCAAAAATTGGTAAATCTCTTAATCATTTCATTCAATTCAAAGGAAAATTCAAACGTATAGCAGAGAAATCCACAATTGTTTAGATCTTCAATCTCTTCCTTAGCAAATGGAAGTGAAGTAATCTCTAGGTCGAAATTGATGTTTAAATTCCGGATAAATCAACGAAATCGAGTCGTATCTGTTGATTTTCGTGGGATTATTCGTTTTTGTAGAAGATCTGCGTTAGGTTAATTCTCTGTTGGTGTCGTTGAAGGTGGATTTAAACAAAGATGTCGATGATCGACGAGCCGCTTTACCCTATCGCTGTGCTTATAGACGAGCTTAAAAACGATGATATTCAGCTGAGATTGAATTCCATTAGAAGGCTTTCTACGATTGCGCGTGCTCTCGGTGAGGAGAGGACGAGAAAGGAGTTGATTCCTTTTCTAAGTGAAAACAACGACGATGATGACGAGGTGTTACTTGCAATGGCTGAAGAATTGGGAGTGTTTATTCCTTACGTTGGAGGTGTTGAGCATGCGCATGTTCTGCTTCCACCTTTGGAGACTCTCTCGGCGGTTGAAGAAACTTGTGTGAGGGAGAAAGCTGTTGAGTCGCTTTGTAGAGTTGGTTCTCAGATGAGGGAGACTGATTTGGTTGAACATTTCATTCCTTTGGTTAAGGTTAGACACAAAGGAGGAGCAATTAGTAACAAGTCATGTGTTTCGTATTTTTAATTAAAAAATAAGGGATTTTTTTTATTGAAGATTCACCCTCTGTGTTTAACAGAGACTTGCAGCTGGTGAGTGGTTTACGGCTAGAGTATCAGCTTGTGGGGTTTTCCATATTGCGTACCCTAGCGCCCCAGATACGTTGAAGGCTGAGTTGAGATCATTATATGGTCAGCTCTGTCAAGATGATATGCCCATGGTGCGGAGAGCTGCAGCGACCAATCTTGGCAAATTTGCTGCTACAATTGAACCACCGCATTTGAAGACAGATATTATGTCTATGTTTGATGATCTTACTCAAGATGGTAATTTCTTTATCTCATATGGTTCATTTTCTGGCTTTTCTGCTTGTTAAGCATGTCTTTGTCGATTTTTTGGTCAACTCTGTTTTCTGCGGATGAAGGATGTTAAAAAGTAATGGCCAGCAGGAATGAATGCATTAAACATTGAGCATAGGATGTAGTTATACATGAATATGATTGTCCATATGTCAATTTAGTTATCTAACATTATTTTCCATGTTGGCTTTCATATCAGATCAAGATTCTGTTAGATTATTGGCTGTTGAGGGTTGTGCTGCTCTTGGGAAATTATTGGAGCCCCAGGACTGTGTTGCACACATTCTTCCCGTGATTGTTAATTTCTCGCAGGTGATTGTGTGGTTAATTGCATAGGCTTTTTATGCTGATGATCCTTGGATAAGCCACACTTATTAGATGTTTATCTTTTTACTTTGTTAACTGAGCAGGATAAGTCTTGGCGTGTTCGTTATATGGTAGCAAATCAGCTCTATGAGCTCTGTGAAGCGGTGGGACCTGAGCCTACTAGGTAAGGAGTCTAGGATAAACTTGACGTAGCATGTTTTTATAAAGTTCTTGAGGCCTTTTGGAGAGTATACAATTTTATATCAAACATTGGATTATTCCTTCATAGGTATGATTATTGATCTATTTGATGATGCCCTTTACTTCTTCCTGATACTATATATTGTGCCTTCTATATTAAGGACGGAACTGGTGCCTGCATATGTGCGTCTACTTCGTGACAATGAGGCTGAAGTACGAATAGCAGCTGCTGGAAAAGTTACTAAATTTTGTCGGATCCTAAACCCTGAACTTGCTATTCAGCACATTCTCCCATGTGTGAAGGTACATTCTTAAGGGACCCATTTGCTCTCAAGTTTTTTCTAAAAGAATCAATTTTTAAAAGGTGTTACTTATTACTGATAGTTTCTTTTCATTCTACATGTAGGAGCTATCATCAGACTCTTCTCAACACGTCAGATCTGCATTGGCCTCAGTTATAATGGGAATGGCTCCAGTCTTGGGTAAGGTAAGAAAGTTTGCAATCTCTACAGTGATTGGAGATGTACATAATATATTACTCAGCGTTTTCGTTCAATAATTATGACTTGAAAGTGCCCGCGATTTGTTGTGCTAAATCAAAGTAAATTTCTTATACAAGAGATTTTTGTTGGGTTGTGTATGTTGCAGATTTTTACTTGACATTGATTTTTCATTGCAGGATGCAACAATTGAGCATCTCCTTCCTATATTTCTTTCTCTGTTGAAAGATGAGTTTCCCGATGTACGCTTGAACATTATCAGCAAACTCGACCAAGTTAATCAGGTCTGTTATGACCACCTTTTTCTCATGCCAATGGTTCCACATAGATCATGTCACTCTTTTAACTTGACTTCAACTTTTTTTTTTTGGCGTATCGATTGTCAGTTGATGATTCAGTAATTAATATTTGGCAGGTTATTGGGATTGATCTACTATCACAATCCTTGTTGCCAGCAATTGTAGAACTTGCTGAAGATAGACACTGGAGAGTAAGACTGGCTATTATCGAGTATATCCCTTTGCTGGCAAGTCAGTTAGGTGTTGGCTTCTTTGACGATAAGCTTGGCGCTCTTTGCATGCAATGGTTACAAGACAAGGTTTTGCATTCTCTCTTAAACCAAAGATCAGTTTAAATAAGAGTTCCATGTTCTCTTATAAATATTGAAGTAATGGTCTCTTCAGGTTCACTCGATTCGCGATGCTGCTGCAAACAATCTGAAGCGGCTTGCTGAGGAATTTGGTCCTGAATGGGCAATGCAACATATAGTTCCTCAGGTTTGTTTAAATTTTAGAAGAATCAGTATTTATCTTCTTATGAGAGGCGACCAATGGTTTTTCATTAATCTGTAGGTTCTTGAGATGATTAACAACCCTCACTATCTATACCGTATGACCATTTTGCGTGCGGTTTCTCTTCTTGCGCCAGTGATGGGCTCAGAGATCACATGCTCTAAGCTCTTGCCTGTAGTAATGACTGCGGCTAAAGACAGGCAAGTTCTCACTGTAAACTAGTTAAGACACAAATCATTTTACTTCAGACATCGTTAAAAGTATGTAAACATGTTTCTTGCTACGACAGAGTGCCAAACATCAAATTCAACGTCGCTAAAGTGCTTCAATCCCTCATTCCAATAGTCGATCAATCGGTAAGTATATATATCTAATCGGTACTAGATCCATTTGGTTTGCGCAAAATCCGTATGGTTTTAATTTAATTTTTGGTTTGGTGTTGAAAAAATAAAAGGTTGTAGAGAAGACGATTCGTCCAGGGCTTGTGGAGCTAAGCGAGGATCCAGATGTTGATGTCAGGTTTTTTGCAAACCAAGCTCTTCAGTCTATTGATAATGTGATGATGTCTAGCTAAACAAACTTTTAGATCTTGTTCTCTCTCTCTCTCTCCCTCTGTGCCTGGTTTCCTATTTGATGCAAAATTATAAGATCTCAAGACTTTGTAACGTAAGTAGTGAGAATTCTTGTGTTCTGTTTTTTATTACACGCAAAGTGACTCGGTATGGAGTATGTCCATTGTCTTGCAACTAATGTGTTATTCGTTTTAATTTTGTTTTGATAACTTCTCCTTTAGTTAACGAACATTTTTTCGCAGTACATGTATTTTTGCCTTGAAGTCCCATTACAAGTGTCGTTATTCTTTTTGAATGGTTGTTCAGTCCACTTTAGACAGTGTACCGTGTTTCTTTTTGGTTTGCTCTGTACTGGTCCGACTTTACGAATGGTTGAAAAAAGTTGCCCCAGTCGGTCTTTGGTCCAACCCGTAGCGGACTAGACAACCATCTACAGCGTAAGTTTTAAGCCTAACCACGAATTCTGATGGTCATAAAAGTGGCAATATCAGTGATTTATTGACTTAAAAGAGAAGCATTAACTTGGAACATGTTTTTTTTGGGTTTTAGCATGTCATATTTACGATGACTTTTGAAAAAGAATTTGGCCAGATTTTGATTAGTATGGATTACATAGTAGGCTTCTTTTAATTCTTAATACTTTATGATCGAATTGAGATACTGTGTTTTTATTTTGTACTGTTCTTTTCTCCCTCGTATTACTGTTTATTAATGGAAAATGCAAAACCTACAAATGTTTTAAAAAAACTTGTGTATATATATATATTGTGTTGAACGTAAATTTCCAACGGCCATGCATTTGCCGCGTGGATGGGTCAATTGCCATCAATATTCTCAATTTTTGATGTGTTGGATTTATTCCCAAAAAAAAAGATGACTTGAAATGCCTTTTTTAGGGTTTGAACTATTGTGGGTTGTTGCAATCAAACAGAGTTGTTCTAGTTTTGTTTGCCTCTCCACCAGCCAAATTTATGTAATAATGCTGGCTGCAGCTGCAGCCGAAGAAATGTCGCTTTTAAATTTTGTATTTTATGCGTCTGTTTTAACTTGCGTTTAAATCTACAAAAAAAAAAAAAAAAAAAAAAAGNAAAAATTAAATGGTGAGTATATCCACCACCCCACGTGAAATTTGATCGACTTATATTATTTGTAACTTTGACGGGGTGTTGCCATCTGCTATTTCTACATCTTGATCTAATTAATGGAGATAGTGGAGTTTTCGATATACTTCTTAATCCAAGAATCTATTATAAGAATGGATGTGCAGATATAAAGGATCATAGGGGTGCCGTTTCGATTTATTCAGCTTTTTTTTATAAAAAATATGCGCTTCTGTTTTAATTTAGTTTTCCCGGAAACAATTCGAAATCAAACCAAGTAACAATTCTTTTTGTGGTTATGGATTCATTTTATTGATCGACGGCCGCTTCTTAAATAATATAAATAAAAAATTGTTTTTATATTATTATTGTGGTTTCAAATAATATATATAAAAAATTGTTTTTATATTATTATTGTGGTTTGAAACCACATAATTTATACATCTATATATATATATATATATTTTTGAAAGAAGGCTACATCTATATTTTTTCCTAAGGTCAAGGAACCATATGATCTATACATATCTGAGGGGACAGGACAAATATTTCATCCCTTTCTCCTAAAAGATCAACCCTGATATCAGTGGTTGAGTGATACTAGATGTGTATCCTCATTTGTGGGTTTAAGGATTTTCTGTCTAACCTTTATAGATAGTTTATATACCAAAAATGTTTAACGTTTTACATTTTTGAAATGAGTATGAGTATCCATATAATTAAATAAGAATTGTTTTTATTCATATCATATTAATAACTTCGAGTTAGGTTTGGTTTTGTATATAATAATACTTCGATTCAATTGGGAATATCCCACCATCAGTACCCCCCCCCCCCCCCCCCCCCCCCCNCGACCTATCATACTGTTCAACAACCAACCGTCAGTTTCTCTTTTCCTTTATTTTGAGAACAATATCATTTTCATTGTGGGAGCAGCAAATCTTAGTCATTCAGCGAATAAGCAATTTTAGTAAATAGGAACCCTACTAAAGACTTAGAGTCAAAACAAATTGTAAAATCTTAAAAGATGAAAACTTTTAAGAAATATAAAATCAGTTGAACTATATATATCAGTTTCTTATAAAAGTTAGAGAACGAATGATGAATGATAATTACAAGACGGACATATGTTCTTGTGACTGGACCACCAAGTAAACAACGACGTGACTAAACTTAAACAAACAGTATCGCGATCGCTATACACATACATACTTTTTTTTTTTTTTACACATACATACTTACAACACGCGAGTGTCGACTCAAGACTGCATAGTAAGCACACTACACACATCACGCCTGTTTCTCTTAATTTGGCATAGTTTCCATTTGGTCGTATGTATCGCTTACGCGCAATGTAGTTTGAATAATAAACATACCAGAAGATTTATACATACACGAAGATATCGGAATGGACTGAAGAGTTCTATTAGCACTAAGTTCTATATAGTCTCGATTTCACAATCTCTCCAGTTATTTCACAAAGCGTTGACTTTCCTAGTTTACCTTCATCTCACATGTCGGTGGTTAACCAAAATCGTCTGCCCCCCATCCCCCTTCCCTCCCAATTAATTACATTCAAATCGTATATTTCTCTGGTTTTAATAATTATTGTTTTAAAGATTTTTTTTGTTTTAATTTACTTGACGTTTTAAATTTCAGTATAAATTTTAATAATTTATAGCCATTTATATTCTTTAGAATATTACACTACTGATTGAATTATATTTAATTATATAGGTAATGATTTTTTATTTTAAAAAAATTAATTAATTAAATATTTGTTTAATCTGTATGCATTCTTATAAAATGATAAATAATCAAAACCAAATTTATATAAAATCATATAAATTGTGAATTGATGGCATCATTATTGGACATATTTTGTTTTGTACGATTATGATTAAATTATTATACTAAACGTATACCCTTGACTATCATCATACAGTACGTATATGGTATATTGCTAATTTAGTATATAAAAAAGGTTGGAGGTTAGAGCATATATCCCAACCACCAAAATAAATAAAAGGCAAAAAGTACATAGAGCCTCCCTAATTATAATATCTCGACTACCTTAGTTTTACTACGATTGTAGTTTCCTACCAAACACTCGAATACATACACATGAATAGTAACCGTTACTTTATCTATTTAAGTAGATCTACTAGATCCTTTTTTTCTAAGTTCTTCAAAATATATTCCTTTTCCCAAAAAAGAAAAAAAAAACGATGTCTTTCATTCAAATTCCGCGAAAAAGAGCAAGAAAAAAACAAGAATGGAAATAGGCAGATCGTACAAGCCCGGTAAATATATATGTATATTTTTTGTTGAAGAATATTTGTAAGTTTATATAAACTTTTCTCTTTTGCTCGACTAAAAGATGTTTTCGTAATGCATAAATTAGTATACATCCAGACTTGCCAGATCATTCTAATATCTGTATTTTGAGTAATTATGTTATTTATATAATTAGAAATATGAACATATATTAGTACATATATATACTGTAATCTCGCTGATGTTTGTGTCACGTAAAATGTTTTACGCTTTTAGGTTTTTGTTCGAGCTACCACATGCATCACTAGTTTATTTAGGGCTCATTTCAATTTTGAAAATAAAAGTAATAAAATCGAATGACTAACTTCATTGTGAAGCAGATATTTACAGTAAGGATTTTCTTAGAACTAAAAGTTAAAAAAAAAAAAAAAAATCTTAGAACAGCTAATGAGAAAACACGTCGTTACTATTGAGAAATATAAATACGTATTATGATAATAATTAGCATCAAACATTGGTGTGACCGTGTGAGAAAGGCTTCCAAATAAAACTTATCTAAAATATATATATATATATATATATATATATATATATATATACTTCACATGAATTCAGAACTCAACATGCACGAATACATAATTCCTTCGAATATATTTATATTAAATAATAATTGGTCAGTTCAAGCATAAATATTTACATACGCAACGATTACTAGTTTTAGTGTTTTTGAATCAGTTGGTAATTAATCACGATATAAGTCTGTAGAGGTTACAACTATAAAAGGAATCAAAACGTGCAAATAACTAGCTAAACTAGTACGCTAAAGCATATCATAGTGCAATATAACTTACATAAACGCGTGTGCTTATTGATACTAATGCCATTTTTTTTTTATCTATGCATATATTATATACCTTTTTTTTTTTATCAGATGCTTTTCACCTGTCTAACTATTTTGGTGTGTTGCTTTTTCTTTCGAAGGTTGATACCTACTCTCCATGGAATATTCATTTGAGCAAGATGTTGGCATGAAGTTGCAGCGGTGAAGGACGAGCTAAATCTATATCAATACTACCTCGACCTCGATCCTTCACCTCGTTATTAAATACATAGCCATAGTCTCATTGTTGACTATGTGCAAATTAATATCGTAAATGCAGATCTAGACGAATACATTTTTTATTATTTATATGTAATTTCTATTGATTGTCTAAAATAAATATGTTGTATATGTATAAAATGCTGATAATTGAAAGTTGAGACAAGTAGGGATGTCTTTAAGATTTAATTATTCATTTTCAGTTAAGAAGAATTTTTGTCATATATGTATAAACAGTTTTGAATCTATTTGTTCCTTGCAATCGCTATTTTTTAATTTGGTAAAGTACAACTGGTTTATTATCTAAAAAGAAATGCTCAATCAAATGAATAATTAAATTATCGGGATAATGAATGGAGTGGGTAAAATATTCTATTATTAATGGAATAATCAGTCTCATATCATTCCGCAATCAGTCTAATTTTATGGACTTCGATAAATTTGCCTTGGCTTGATCTTTTCCCATCCCCGGTTAGCTTTCGGTTAGAATAAACCGGAAGACCAATTCCAATTAGTTAAACCAAATTTCAACATGGACTCGATTTTATAAGAAGTCAAATTTCAACTCTAAACCGGTTCTTTTTTTTTTTTTTTTGTTGTTGTCTCTTTCGCACTTTTGTATGAACTCCACTTTTATTTTATTTTCGTTTTTCCACATATTGAATCACAATCAGATTAGGAATCCGAATTTCCATAAGTTCCTAAATACCGCTTGGTTTATTTAATATCATTATTTCGAGTCAATTATTTCTCCTGTTTCAGGAATAAAATCTGAAATCTTCCTCCCTATTTTGTGTGTTGTTCTCGTCTACCAGTTACATCATCAAGGTTTGTAAGAAGACAGACGATGCTGCGTTACTTTATTCCCATACCTAAAACGAAAAGGGTACACTTTTAA
The DNA here is from genome assembly GCA_900406495.1 of Sisymbrium altissimum. Lineage (NCBI taxonomy): Eukaryota > Viridiplantae > Streptophyta > Magnoliopsida > Brassicales > Brassicaceae > Sisymbrium > Sisymbrium altissimum. Next base: position 95,849 of record OVBI01000101.1, read on the forward strand.
AAGAATTTACTTTTTTTCTTCGAAGCTGTTTGTGGATTTTCCTGAAATTAGTAGATCGATTTCTAGTATTTATGTTGTCTTTGAATGTTTTTAGTAGTGTTAGATATTGATTAATGTCGGAGAGGTTAACAATATAGACCTTTTTTAATTTGTTTTGTACAGATTGCTTTATGGGATGTGTGGAAGTTTAAGGAAAAGGAAACGAACTCTGAGCTTAAAAACATAAGTTTGAACCGTAAACAAGTGCAGGATTCCATCAATAGAAGCTTCCGTGGAAGTGAGGCTATTGTTAGAGAGGTAAAAAAAAAATTAAAAGAATATGAACATTTTAAGGTTTTTTTTTCAATGTTAGAGGGCTGTTTAATCTCGTTATTGTCATTCTTTCTAACAACCCTGTTTATCTACTCATGAGCTTGTAAGTCTAGAGTCCAAAAAGTAACAAGTATTTGCTCTTCTGATAATTTGCTTGGATTTTTTTTTTTTTTTTTAAATATATATTCATGTTTCTGTTTCTTTCTTTTCAGGATCTTGTTAGAATTGAAGCGTACCTTTTTTTACTCCGAAATTTGATAGACAACCTGTATAAGCCTTGTAATCATGACATCAGCATTCGTTTCATTAGAAATCTCAAGATACGATGGAGCAGTGCCTTGAACTTAGATTGCAAGTCATCGAATGGTCTAAGTCTTAGGAGTATATTTCAACGTAAATCGACTCCAATATTCTTCGAAGTTAGTAATATGTTGTTTGAGCTTCATATGATATTATTTATCTACGCACTAAAGCTCAGGGAGAAAGCAATGGTGTTAATATCCTCAGGTTATCTTTCTTTTTCTTACTAACCTTTTTTTCTGGCACGGCTTATCGCTGTTTTTTTTTTTTCTATAACGGGGTGATAACTTACTTTTTATGTTGATAAAAAGCAGATATGCTGGAATCCACAAAGTCTTATAGAGAAGCAGCTGGTGTTTTCGACTATCTACGTAAGATAGGTCATCCTGATTATTCACCTTGGGTGCCTATCGAGAAGCTTCCGGAATTAACATCTTCGGTTTGCTCCTCTTTGAGTCTCCTCTGTTTAGCTGAAGGACAGGTCAGCTAGTGTTTTCTCATTTTGCTTCCCCCAGATTGAGACTATAGGGTATAATCCAAATTGTCACTTTTGGCTATAATCAAGTAATGTGCGATTGTTACTTGAACAACTAGCACAGCTTGTTCGCACACAGATTTAGATAGATACCTTTAGGTTTATCCGTACGTATTAGGGTTATTTTCCATAAATTCTGTTTTAGTACTTTTATCCATTAAATCAATCGGCTGAACATTTTAAAAACAGGCTGTGGCGGCAAATAAGGCCAAAGAAAAGGGGACGAGTGCAAGTCTACTGGCAAAACTCCATTGCGGTGTCTCGCAATATGTTGATGAAGCTAATGCTTCTCTCTTATCCAAATCAAACATTCAAGTTAAAGAGCTCTTGTCCCACTTTTTGGTAAGTCCCTGTTTGTCGCAGTTTTTTGCTTTAACAAACGATTCACTCCCCTCATAATCTCACCAAAGCTTGAAAACTTGAGTAGATGCGTGAATCAGAGTTCCTCATGATTTTGATCAAACCAGGATTATGTATCGACATTGGGAGCTTTACACGAGCTTAAGAGCGGAAAACACTTAGCGGAAAGCTTGGAATCAGATGGGCAAGTAGGGGAAGCCATCGGGGTCTTGCGCCGTGCGTTGGCCAGAGCGAAAAAGACGACTCAATTCCGGGATGACTCGTGGAAATCGGTCTTCTATAAAGAGAGAGAGGAAGTGACTACAATGATGAACAAGTACGAAAGATTAAACAAATCCATGATGCTTCAACGTATCCCTTTAGAAGCTGAATTGCCTTCTCTTCAAGGTGATAAGATTGTAAAGCTAATCCCTTACCTTGCCACCAAAAGCGGGAAAGAACTTAACTTTGAGTTCTAGTAAGATACCAAACTGACCGTTTATACGGTTTTTTTTTTGGCGTCTGTTTTCTTATTCAAATAGAAGTAAAGAAATAAGAAGAAACAAATTTTTCTTTAGAAGAAAGTTGTCTGCATTGAGATTTTTGTTTTCTATGAAAATATATTAATAGTAATAATTAATGTGTATAGATTTACACTCCCTTGGTTTGTTTATTTTATAATTTTTTGTGTTTAATTCCTTCTTCCATCAAGATATATTTTATAGATTTTAATGTATTTGTTTAGCACAAAAAATTCTCCATTGCTAAGAAAATATTTTTTTAAATTAATCTAGATAGTCTAGCTGAACTGTCAATGTTTGAGTTTTATGAAAAGAATTCGTGAAACAAATGGAAATATACGCTCTAGCAAATGATAAAAACAATAGTGATATTATTATAATAAAAATTTTGACTGGTACAAAAATGGCGAAGAAAACTAAAAAGAAGTATAGGTATGAATAGAAAGAAATTGCAGTACAATACGAGAAGATGATACGAATATGCGATCTGCTTAGTAATATGTTAATATTAAAAAAAAATTGTTTACATAGGTATTTGAGTTAAACAAAAACCAAATTTAATATTTTGATTGGATTAAAACATAGACAAATAAGTAAATTTTCTACTTTTCTAGATCGATGGCCTAGTTGAGTGGTATGCAGACTTTTCCCTGTGGTGTTAGTACGCCATCCAAAAACAGTAACATCATAACTCTTTGCATTGGATAAATGAATTTGCTTTTCACATGTCATTTAGAAATTGACTAACGCAAAACTGGTTAGTAACAACTACAATTTGGCAATTTCAGTAGTAGAAACGAATACAACCATGTTTCTTTGTAATGTTGTTTTTTTTTGTATTACATTCATATATTATTTCAGTACCTGATGCCTACATAATGAAAGTATGATAAAAAAAATCACTATATAAACTTGATAATTATTTAACAATAGAAATATTAATTACTATTCAAATATTCAAATCAATTATAAAATATATGATATAACTCAAAAATTAGTTTAATATTCATAAATTAAATTTCAATATAATTAGAACTTATTTTAAATACATAATACAACCCAATTGAAAAATTACGAAAAAAATAAATGTTAAGTATTTCTCAATATAAATGAGAAGCATATATATATATATATATATATATATATATATAAT
>OVBI01000101.1:99036-156673 GCA_900406495.1 Sisymbrium altissimum
ATCTACTTGTGTTGATTAATAACATTTTAACAATATAAATAAAAATACTATTAAAATTTGTAAAATGATGAAAAAAATATGTGGGTTAAATAAAAAATTAATGTTATATTCTTACTTTATATATATATAAAGTAAAAATATTTGTATAAAATTATATTTTACTTGAATATTTTTAAATTTTTTACTTACTCACACACTAGAATGTTTTAAATAGAAAGATAATGAAGATTTTAGACAGACAAAAAAATATTTATAAAAAATAATTAAATAATTTTAAAACATAAATTATTATATCATTTCGTACTACCATAGTGAAAACTTGTATTAGTGTATTACCAGTGTACACCTTATGCCATCCATTTCGGTCGCTAAAGAAAATATTAACATGTTTTTTTTAGCGAAATATAATAAGTTAGGATAGTAAGAATTTGTAGCCGAAAAAAAAAAAGATAGTAAGAATTTGTATTTTTGATTGATAGCAATTTAGTAATACAAATAATAAACTGTATTAAAAATTAAAAATTAAATATGCCAAAAGTAGTTGAGTATAACTATTTAAAAGTGACTGACTGAAAATGCACACAGCTGAATACATTTCCACAAGATGATATTTAACTTTTTACTTTCTATGAAAAAAATCAGTCATTTACAAATCTAAATGTTAAAAAATATTAAAAAATAATTAAGATTTTAATGAAAGAAACAAGAATAATTAAGCTTTAATTTTTCTAGTTGAATTCTCTCAAAGGTTTACCAAAAATAAATATGCTTCAAATAAAAAATGGTAATGCCATCCAAGGATATTTCGTACTACTACACAATTTGTACTACCATTGTACACCTTGTACCACCTATTGCAATAGCAAAAAAAAGATTCCAACATTATTTTTTGTAATGCTGTTTTCTGTACTTTTTTATTTGGTTTAGATATTACTTTTTCCCCATCTATTACTTTAGTAACTGGTTACATGATAAAGGATGTAATTAATGGGTACAACATTTAGAATCTTTTCCAAGAGGCACCAATTAGAGCCATAATCTTTATTTGGATTTTGTTCCCTCTAACGATCAACAACGTTTATAGGCCACAATTGTCGGCAAAACATGAAATGGTTTCATAACAGTTTAAAACTACAAAGTTGGTGGTTTATTTCAGGTTGCATTCGGATACATTTTTTGGGCTGATTAACCCAAATTGTGTGCAAGTATTAAGAGAAGTCATCGCAGAGATAAGGAGATTCGTAGAATCGTAGCAATACATTCCCAAACTAATTTTTGTGCAGAAGTAATAAATTGGATAACTAATATAGGTTTTTTTTTTCAATTCTATGTTAAGGGATATGCTATGGCCACTAGAAAATAGTAAACTAATATCTCATAATTAATGTTACTCATTATATTTTACGTGCTGCTGTGTGACAGTTCATATTAGTTTAATTTATACTTAATCCTGTAACTTTTAATAGAAAATCATGTAGAATTGGGAAGAAGATTTTGAAAGACTGATTTATTATTTTACTTATATAAGACTCTCTATCACAATGTCAAACGTGATTTGATCGATCTCGATCCTAATCTCATCTAAGAGAAGCGTAAAACAAGATTAGCACAAACTTTAAATTAAATAATGTTCACATCAACTATTATGTTTATAAGTAAATATGATTAACTTAGAATAAACTAGCATTATACAATTACTAATTAGGTCTAGTCGAATATTCCATATGGATATAACATTAGTTAAGTAATACGAGAAGTAGACCAAGAAAAGCATTGGTTGCTTTTATTTCCCATGTTTTTATATCGTCCTAAAGTTTGTATCAAGAGCTGTTTAGGCTTTTCGTGACCGCGAAAGGTCACATAAAAACCTGCTTTGATTAGCTTAACCCATCCCAGACCTATTAATAATCATATCTCAAGCAAACCCTAATCTGATTCCTGTTCTTTTGGATCTATCGCCAAATTATTGTACTAATTTTCTATATAATAATATGTCCACATATCTATAGAATCGTAGATATAGTTAAAATATTATCGAAGATTTGAAATAGATCAAACCGCCATATCGAGAACGTCAATAGCTCTTCTCTAGATTCAAGTTTCCCAAAGGTTTTCCTAGTTCAAGTAAAAATATTTGTCAACTTTTTTAAAAAATCCATCAATTTGATGCAAAATTAAGTTCTAATATATATCCCTGATTAGAAGTGGTAAGCAGATATATGTCACATAGCTCACAGAGCCATATGAAACGAACTTTGCCGTACGTGTAAGCTGAGCAGTCATTCCATTTTTCAAATTCTAATATATGTGCGTCAAAGATTTGATGTGTGAAAGTTAGAATTATATTATTATAAAAAAATATGATTATATATTGATTTATATTTAAGCTTTACGTATAGTTATAAAAAACTCTATGACATTAACACTAACTAAAGGCAACAGATAATAAGAGTAATACACTCTATGAGAAAGGAGCCAACGTGCACATTTTGTATTAATATTCAAGCAACAAGAGAATACAACTTTAACCGGAACGTTATAGTTGTATTTTAAATGTAGGAAATTTGTAGATTATGCTCTTCAGATTCCGGCATATCCTTCCCATGAAAAGTGTCTTCCGAGTTAATGGTCTTTTTGTATGGCATACAAATATTTAAGATTTTCTTCTTTTTCCCAAGACATGAGTATATTTTCTCTAATGTCTTATGTATCTTATAACTATTTAGTATGCATAAACGTGGCCGACAATACATATATTTAGGGCAAAATTATTATATATATTTATGGTGGTTAAAGTTTCCTAAAAATAAATTAATATGGCAATATCGATAATTTCGCTGATCTGTATGCATGACTTTGAGGAGATTTAAAACAGATTGAAAAAAGACTAATAAGAAGAAGACGTTTATATATATATATATATATATATATATATATATTAGTTTCATATAACCGGTTTTAATGGATCCCGTCTGTTAAAGTTTAGAGTAGTCCAAAACAATGTGGTCAAATCTATTCGCTCAATATAATGCGTCAAATCAATTAATCAACTTAAGTATTTAGAATTTTCTATATCATCAACTGTAGATTCAATAATTTATATTATATAATAGCAACAATGTGTAGAAAGTACAGTCGAAGTTACAATTATCCTATGTAATGTAATAGTATCTATATATAAACTCTTTCATATCAATTTCAATGTCTATATACTCTATACCCATTGTTTTCTTAATTAATAATCAAAATTGATTTTTTATATAAAAAAAGGAATTATGATATTTTTGCATCTTTAGTCTTTGTACGAGTAGAAGAAGACATTGCTGGTGAGCTACACCGAATAATCCCTTTGTTAGAGCATCTTGATCTTTCTTCCGAAATCGCCCGACCAAAATTCGAATGGCTCGGCCACTCCGATGGCAAAGGGCTGATCATAGGCCCATAGATCCCGGTGGTGATCTCACCCGACGACGCTACCGCGTTGGCCGTGGACTGGCTATTCTGTGGGACCCATATTCCACCGACGACTACGAAATGTTGCGTTTGAGAATCTCTGTTGTTGGGAATTGTTTGGCTAGGTCGTCTTGTATGCAGCCTGTATTTCTATTTATTATCCAAGAAGAAAAAAAGAAAAGAATAAATATTTAATGAAATATATATGTACGCATGTTTTTTTGAAGAAAATCAATTCAAGGTACAGTAGCTTTTTTTTTTAAAAGGATACTTTAACCGACAAACTTTTACTGTACTCTTCAAAATTCACGTGCGCAACTGAGTGTCTTAATTTGGCAAAAAAACATATTAAAATTTTGTACCAATTAAGGAAATTGTTTTTTTTGTTACTTTTACTAACCTGTAAATGACTTTTGACTTCATCATTTGTTAACCCCTCAACCTTCATTAGCTCTCTAATCTGTTTCGGCGTAGCTACTGCAGGTTTTCCATTACAATACGAATTAATTGAATTTCATGACCTTAAACCAAAATTATGAATACTAAAAATGTTCAATGAAATCAAGAAACGCACCATGAGGACCACCAAGCTGTTTAAGAGCGTTTAAGAAGCGTCTGTGCAACTCATGAGACCAACACCGCCTCTGCTTTCTCTGCCCTCTTCCGCCGCCGCTGCTACCGCTATCTTTCTCCGCCTCCTTCTTTTGTCTACCGCTTCCGCCGCTAATAGTCGCCAGGGATTTTCTGTCCCCGTTTTTCCCGTTGCTAGTTTCATAGCACGGCGGCTGATGAGAAGCTGCTCCGTTGTCATTTCCTTTGATCGATTCTACCACCGTTTCTGTCTCCTGTTGTGAGCGTTCCTGAAAACGCAAGACGGATATAAGCTTGAGACTATATTACAATTACTACCTTTAGGCTTTAGTTGTAAACGTAAAAGCCAAACGGAGCACTCCCTGTGTGCATTTTGAAGTTATTTGTAAGCTTATCTTATAATGAAAAAAAAAAAAACTATCAATATTTAACAATCCAAAAACGCGATTCTTTTAACTCATATTAACATGAACGCCTAAATTGCATTCAAAAATTGTTTATCCTCTAAACAAGATGAAATTTCACGATTGTATCATACGCAAATATCCTATTGATATTTCTAAAACCATCCATGTGTTAAATTTATCAAACATCTATATATCGAAAATATATATATCAAGATACAAAGCCCTTTCTTAGAATCTTACCGATTTGTTAGAAAGAACTGTCTCAGGTTGGTTCCAGAGCTGAACAGACTTGAGCCATTCAGATTTCATGTTCTTGTCAACGAAATCTATGCTGGTGTCATGAGATTCGTGTTCAACATCATCATCAGCATCATCATCTTCATCAACCTCTTCTTCTTCCTCTTCTACGGAGGTTGAAGAGTGTTTGATAGGCCGGAATAGATCCAAGACGGGCCCACATTCTCCGGTGGTCTGCTCCGAGCACTCAGGTTGTCCGTACAAGTTATCCGTTGTCGTCCCTGATATCTCCTTTTTATATGCCTCGATCGCTATATTCCCAAATCGATAAATAATGTAAAATCTTTAGATCTAACATCAATTCAGACATCCGTCTCAATATCTCATACATACTTTACATCAAAAGTAGATTTCGATACACATAATCAACATTTTTCTATTAAAAATTATAATTTTGAAACCGATCGAGAGGATGTTGCGAAAATGCACTAGCTAGTTATAAATCCTAAAATACGTTCATATATATTTATAGATGCGTAGATGAATATGTATGTATAGAATTGTACCTTGAGTGACAAGCTCCAAGCAAAGAGGAAGCTCGCGTTGGAAGACATTGATCTTGCGGCGTTCTTCTTCAAGAGCTCCGATGTACTCACAACACCTTTCACGTTTCTCGTTATAATTCTTCATATTTCTTAAGCTCTTAATCATGGTGATTTTATAGATTAATCCACCTTTTTATAGCTATTCAGTACTCTTTGAACAAGAAGATGGGGTTGTGTCTCTTTATAAAGAGAACAAATATATGGCTCTATAAGGTTTCTCAAGGATCATTATCTTGAAAGAGAAGTCGAGCCGTCGCATTGCAAGTCGAATCTTAGCCTTTGTTTATAAAATATGTATATACCTTGATCCCCAATTTAATATCATATACAATTAACAAATTAGAATATGAAGGATTTTGTCTTGTTGTAGTAGTGTAGATATGGAGTGGTGAATATTCGCCGTTGTGATTCCACGTTTTGTTTTTGTAGAATTTTATAAGATCATTTCGGTATATCCAAGCAAGTGTGTATATAGTAAAAATGTAGTTGTAGCTATATTTTATTTTATAACTAGGTGATTGGTTTGTTATGTTAGGAACTTCATATATATATTCTGCTGATGGATTATAATTGGAACCAATGAATTTTAACATGGTATTAGAATCCATTTTATTTAATACACGATGGATTTGATGTTTCAGTAGTGATACTTGGTTCGAGCTAAACCAAATTAATGTTCTTTAACAACATAGATAACTCCCAAAAACTGCTTTTCATACGAATACTATAAATTATATGTTTCTCGTATATTCTGTTCACATACAAACTCTAATCTTTTTGAGTTTATTTTTTAGATAATTATTATGTCGTTTCTAAATTCAATACTACGTGGGAAAGAATATGCAAATCCTAAATCAGCCGGCAAACCCCTTCCCCAGCCCCAAAATAACGTGCATGAGCTATTTTGTTTTGTAAGCATTAAATTCAACCGTACCAAATCTATATAAACGTTGAAGATATATTTTGTAATATCCCAAAATGAAAAGCCAAATGTCTCTTCGTAGACACCCGAAACATGGCAGAAGAAAAAGGCGTACATAAAAACCTCAGTATAATTATAAAAGAACAAAAAAAGAACTAAAATGTCATAGGACCTTTATACATTGTTGAATTTGTTATAGCCTTATCCATAAATACAAATATATTAGTGTTTATGTGTATATCCAGATACAATGTGTTTTGACCGCTAATTTTAATTTTGTCAATTACCAAGTAAACCAAATAGTATGCGAATGTTTCTCTCCAATATAATGGCGAGCTAATGCCTTTCCTAATCAAGACATATATAATAATGTAATAAATATAAATGTATATGCTATGCTGTTGTTATATTCCGAATTCTTTTCGATTATATATGAAGTTAAAAGTGGTATTAAAATTAAGGGCTCATAGCTGTGTCAAGAAAATTGGTTGTCTCTAGAAATCGAGATTTGTGTTTGATGACTTATCTGTTTTGACTAGATTGAAATGTGTTCTTAATTAATAAATTAGGTGGCAAGAGTTTAGAGATGTGTATTACTTTATTATTTATTACTAGTACTGGATTATAATTTTGACCCTTCGGAGTCTCAAAAAGCCGTATTGACCGTCAAATTCCCAACGACCGCGACCAAACGAAACGAGACCATAATGCTGAATTATTTAAAGCCCATCAGGCCCATTTTAAATGGGTCCTTAACTTAGGCTTTATTTATTTGTAAACATCCAATTTTTCTTTCTATAGCATAATTACAAATCAATTTTTTTTTTTTTTACAGCCAAAAAGTGTTTTCAAAACATCAATTGACTCTAAAATTATTTTCTTAGTGTTTTAAACAAAAATTGAAAACAATTCTATGAAAAATATATATAGCCTAAATTCTAAAGCAAAAAAACATAATTATGGTTAATTTTATTCAGTTAATTTACTGTCTTCAATAAATTTTAAAAATAAATAAGTCAAATCTCTTTAATTAACTTTTTTATCTTCTTTTTTATTTGGTAAAAACTTGTTTTTCATATAACCACAACAAAAATAGGTGATAAACTCCATTTCAATTTTTTTTTATTAAATCAAATTTCAAATATAGTTTTTACATTATCTTTTTCTCTTTCTCCTTGTAACCTTAAATTTTCTCGTTTTTTTTATTTTTAAGAAAATAATATTATTGTTTTTCCTTTTTCAATGGAAACAGCTCAGAATGATTTTAAAAAACATTCAATATTTCTTCTTTTATTCTTTTAGAATCGACGTAATTTATCTAATTTGTCTTCTTCTGCTTTTATATACTAAATTTTTGATCCAAGATACTAATTTAAGCATCAAAGATTTCTTTGAAAATCTCCACCAATAATTCGTGACTTGTATGTGTTAGCTTATTTGCATAAAATTGCATTAGACATACCCACAGATTTAAATGCTTTGACTAGTGGACAGATACACTAATATTGTTAATCAATTTTTAAGTTTAGTTAACTTGCACATGAGCGTTAGACGGTGGTAGCATTAACACTATTAACGCCAAACTTTAGCAAAATAGGACCCAACAAATTAAATACTACCAATATTAATGTGTTGCGATACAATTACTACAAGCGTAAGCACTAAGCACACAATCTCTAAGTTTGGATTTGGTAAAGACAAAATCACGGGCACATACAAGCCCGTTTGGTTATACAACTCTAAAGAGATAGGCCAGGAAAACGCTATTACAAGGGAAGTTTTCAACTTTGGCATCAACGCTCCAAGCAGATTACCCGGTTGTTGGTTTCCTTAATCCTGTGTACGTAGATGGATCGCTTCATTGGCTCACGGAGTGTTTAGAAACCAAATTTGTATCATTATTAGATCTTCACACCAAAGGCAAAGCTTTTCAAGTCCTCTCTAAAAGTCCCTTCCCCGTGTCAATGCACCTCGTCGTGTTCAACCTCGAACAACCGCTTGTACGTATCGGTGAAGACGTACTCCAACCAAGTGATAAGGTCGTTCATTTCAGGCAACAAGTCATAAGACCAAGTGTGTTCAATAGATCTGGCCTTGGGTTTATTTGGGGTTTGTATCCCAATAGTAGTATGCGCTCTTGTCCCCTTGGCACTTTTGGATGGGGAGAAGAGTAAGAAGAAGAAGAAGAAGAAGAAGAAGTTGTTGTTATTCCATGATTATTTGTCAAATTGAGCACTGATGACATATTATCTGGAGACCAAATTATATGATACTGCTTTCTCTGCTAAATCCGTTGGACATCCTATTTGTTATCTCCATGGTATATAACGACAAAACTCGCATTGAAATATAGAAGACTTGTCGTAAAGAACAAAAGTCGCATCGAAATAGATATTTTATACCACCAACACATTTTTAATTAAACTCATACAACTAATCAAAAGATTCGATTAGAACAAAACAATAACGAGCTTTATTAGAAAATAAACAAATAGTAACAATTATTATACGGACACGAGAAAAATACAAAAACTATTTATTTAGTAAAGTTTTTTATGGTTGCGCCTGGCTCCGTCGCCTTAGCTCCCGGCGCCGGTTTCACATCCTTCGACGGCGTAACAGCGGTTCCGGTAAGCTCCAGCGGTAAATCAGCAGCCATACCCTTTAAGTAAAAAGTGTAGAACAGTTTCGTCGGGTACACAAGCTGTTGAAGCTTGACCTGTCCGTACGCACCTTCAAAGATTCCGGTCCCACCAGTGACGGCGAGGAACGTGTCTTCGTAAGTCAAGTACGGTCCCTGTACGGACAGGTGGCCGTAGTCGCCGAAGTAGAAGCTGTAATTGGCTTCGAATCTGTCACCGTTCTTCTCGGGAACGTGTTGGATCAAGACGCAGAGACCGGCGGTGATTCCGACGCGTTTCTTGAGGTCTCCTGTGTAGAGTTTGTTGGTGAAGGGTACGAGGTCGCCTAGACAGAGCTCTGGTTTTTTGCCGAGTTTTAGAACTGCTGGACTGTTTCTATCTCCTTCGTTGAGCTCGTACACGTTGAGTTCTTGAATTTTACCTAGAATATCAAGAATTTTAGTTTTTATGAATTTGGGTATTTGATTTTACTTTCGGAATATAAACAGTCAAATTTTGGACTGGGAAAATTGGTTTTAAGATATGAGATTATGTTTTAAATTGGTCTTTTTTTTTTAATCTCGATTTTTTCTCAAATCTGCGAAAAAAATTGTACGAAAAAGACAAAAACAAAGGATCTGTTTAACTTACTTGGTCTGGAGGTTTCAGTCTTGCCCCAGTTCCAGAAGAAAGCTCGAGTAGGGGAGAGGTACTTGGGAGTAGATCTTGACCGGGAGGAGAAATCTGGACCGTTAGATGAGATCCCAAGGTTTTGGAATGATCTGGAGAAACCAAGAAGAGAGCTTCGATGATAGTGATTATTACGGGAGAGATTGTTTAGAGTAGTCACAGAAATTGATTCGAGAGACATCGTAGAGGAAGCCATTTAATTTTTTTTTTAAAGAACAGACTTGCACTTCTTTTTTTCTTTTTGTTTAAATGTTGAGGAAGACTTTAAAGTGTGGTTTGATTGATTATTAAAGTAGAGACTGCGGATCTTGTTTATATAATGAGTGAGTCTAGTCTACGAATGTGTAGGTGTAGTCGGATGATGTTGATGTTGCACGTGCGTATATTTTGAAAGTGGCCGGTTTCTAAAGAAAAATGCTTTGAGGAATTTCGACTCGGTTTCCATGGTCGGTCTCAAACCGTAAGCTACAGAATTATTGACTTAAAACCGAGTTATTAATATAGAGGAGAGTATTTTAGCCAAAAAAAAAAAAAGAGTACGAGATCTCCACGTAACTGGAAGACAACAAAATAGGCAAAAAGATGTATGCGTATTACATGTCTACAAAACTATGGTCGGTTAGAGTTTTGTAGTGAAGATATAACTATATTAGTAACTTGTTCAGTTGTGTTAATTTTTCATTTACACAATTATATAAGCTACTTTAAATACGATCTCAATGGCCATCGCTTTTGATGTCCTTAGCGCATTAAACATGAGGTTTGCGAGACTTTGACATTAACAGTTAATCAACCCGTTAGATATGAGAAACTGCTGAATCATAAAGTAAACAACACAGCATTTTCAATTTACACCGGACTTGATTGTTGACCATGTTTAAATGAAACGACTTTAGATTTGTTTAGAGAGAAAAGACAGACGGTCATAAAAAAAATAACTACATGTTTTCAGTAAAAGAAAAAAACCTAACTAAGCTAAAATTTATATTAAAAAAATACAAATTTACTTGTTTTAACTCGTTCAATTTCGAAACAACATTAGTTAACTTTAACTTCTGTCTATAACAAAAAAAACTTCATTTCCTTCATCCATCTTCTCTTGTTCTTTGATAAGTCATGTTATCTGTTTATTTAACTTGAGCTTTGTAGAATTATTGGAAAGACAACCTTCAATCATATTGAAGTTTCTTCACTATATTTTGACGTAATTTAATTTCACTTCTTTAAAGAAAATACATCCGAGCATTTGTTAGAGTTGGTGCAGCCTATCTTGCTTGCCTGCTTGGGATGCTTCAACTTTCTCTATGGTCGAGTGGTGAACCATCTAGTGAATCCTACCTCATATTTTGAATGATTAGTATCCGGTTCACCAAAATGTATGTAGAAAATAATGTCTTGAACCTTGCATAACTAAACCATTTTTTATTTATGAATAGTAACAAAGTGAGGAACTAGCTGATGAACCGCATTGAACGGTCCGAACCCGCATATACACATGATTAAACCATATACACACACAGACACAACTGTTTCACACAACTACATAAGCAAGCCAAGTTCTCACATGTTAGAGAGAATAAATAAGAATCCCGAATCTTTTTTCGTCAGGTTGGAGATATTTGATAGGATTAATAATTTGATCACGAGTATCGCAATACCATTACTATATAATTTCACCTTCTTATATTAATGGATATAGAAGTCATCTGTTTGATCTCGCTCTTCTTAGTTTTTGAGTAACAGTGGCAGCTATGGCCACATTTGACTATCAAAATTGCTTCATCTTAATCCTTCTATGCCTCTTCACTTTGTGTCTCTTTCTCTTCTTCTTCAAGAAACCAAAGAATGTCTTTGATTTACCTCCGAGCCCTCCTTCTCTTCCGATCATCGGCCATCTTCACCTTCTCTTCTCTGCTTCACTCCACAAGTCTTTCCGTAAGATCTCATCCAAGTACGGACCTTTGCTCCATCTCCGCATCTTCAATGTCCCCATTGTTCTAGTTTCCTCTGCCTCAGTGGCCTACGAGATCTTCAAGGACCACGACATGAGCATCTCCTCTCATGGGGATATAGGGATCGATGAGTGCATTGTGTTTGGAGCTTTTGGCTTTATCAAAGCTCCCTATGGAGATTACTGGAAGTTCGTGAAGAAGATCATGAATACTACTATGCTCGGACCCCAGGCGCTGGAGCGGTCAAGAGGCCTTCGTGCAGTAGAGATAGAGCGGTTCTACAGAAACCTGCTTGATAAGGCGATGAAGAAACAGAGCGTCGAGATCGGTGAGGAAGCGGTGGGACTCGTTAACAGTATCCTCGGCAAGATGAGTATGGGAAGCATTTTTTCAGAGGAGAACAATGAGGCGAAAGTCTCTGGATTTAGTGCGGAGTTCGTTGCCTTGGCCCAGAAGATATTTTTTTACAACAAATGTTGCGTAAACCGCTTGACAAGTTCGCGATCTCACCACCATTCAAAAAGGAGGTGATGAATGTTTCATACAGATTTGAAGAGCTCCTGGAAAAGATTATTGTGAAATACGAAGAGAAAGTGGACGAGCAACAAGGTAGTGAAATTATGGACACATTATTGGCAGCTTATCGAGACCAAAACGGAGAGTGTAAGATCACTAGGAAGAATATTAAGGCGTTACTAGCGGTAAATGTCTATCCTCTCTTTTGGTGTAATACTTTCAAACTAGGCAATGCCTATTCTCTGGTTTTAGTTAGATACTTACAATTGTAGGAGCTTTTCTTTGGAGCCGGTGACACCTCTTCAAAAACAACACAGTGGGCAATGGCTGAAATCATCAACAACCCAAAGATCTTTGAGAGATTGAGACAAGAAATAGATTCTGTGGTTGGGAAAACAAGGTTGATCCAAGAAACTGATCTACCAAAACTTCCTTACTTACAAGCGGTCATCAAGGAATCTCTAAGATTACACCCGCCAGGGGCTCTCTTTCCAAGGGAGTTTGAACAAGGCTGTAAGATCAGAGGGTTCTACATACCTAAAGGCACACCACTTGTTGTCAATGCCTATGCTGTTATGAGAGATGTTGATTCTTGGAAAGATCCTGATGAGTTTAAACCAGAGAGGTTTCTAGGGGAAGAGGTGAGAAGAGAGAAAATACTGAACTTCCTCCCTTTTGGCGTTGGAAGGAGAGGATGCCCTGGATCAAATCTGAGTTATATCTTGGTTGGAATTGCAATTGGAGTAATGGTGCAGAGTTTTGACTGGGAAATCAAAGGAGACAAGGTCAACATGGAAGAGGCTACTGGAAGAGCTTTCTTGGCTTTGGCTCATCCTCTTAAGTGCACTCCTCTTCCTCGTTCTCTAAATCCTTTACCCTCTACTTTGAAGTAGATCCACAATGACTTTCACTCTATTTCCAAACACATCAATTGCACTTGTTTATTTTATATTTTATTTTTATCGACGACATACATTATGCGGTTTTGATTATGTGTAATGACATCAACGACTAGCACATGACACATGAATAGCGATATATTTGTTGAAATCAAATGGGTGAGAATGTGAACTGGATTCGTACCAGTAAAAGAGTGAGCATATTAATAACTTCCTAGTTCTTTATTAGAAAAAAAAAAATAATAATACAAAGACACAAGAAGCATCTGACTAATTTTTATGAATTTAATTAGTGAAGTTACTAATAACGCCGCTAGGCTCCAATGCCTTAGCTTCCGGCGCCGGCTTTACGTCTTTAGACGGAGTAACAGGGGTTCCGGTGAGCTCTGCTGGCAAATCACCAGCAAGACCCTTGAGGTAAAAAGTGTAGAACAGTTTTGTCGGATACACGAGCTGTTGAAGCTTCACCTGTCCGTACGCACCTTCGAATATTCCGGTGCCACCGATAATGGCGAGGAACGAGTCCTCGTATGTCAGGTACGGTCCTTGTACGGACAAGTGGCCGTAGTCTCCGAAGTAGAAGCTGTAGGTGGCTTCGAATCGCTCACCTTTCTTCTCCGGGACGTGTGCGATCACGACGCAGAGACCGGCGGTGATTCCGACCCGCTTCTTAAGGTCTCCGGTGTAGAGTTTGTTGGTGAATGGGACGAGATCGCCGAGACCGAACGTTTGGCTCATTGCGTTTTTTAGGATCTTTGGGCTATTTCGGTCTAACTCGTTGAGCTCGTACACGCTCAGTTCTTGAACTTTACCTGAAATTTTCATGTTTAGATGATTAGTTTTGAATATTTATGAAAATAGATGAGTAATTTTGAAAATATATGAAATATCCCCATTTTGCTTTGTGAAAGATCAGTCTTTTACAAGAAATTTGATCTATAATTTTTCTTATTTTACTTACTTGGTGTGGAGCTTTCGGTATTTCCTGACTTCTGAGAGAGAGCTCGAGACAGAGTGAGGTTATTAGGAGTGGAAGTTGAACGAGAGGAGAAGTTTGGACCGTTGGATGAGATACCAAGACTCTGAAAGGATTTAGAGAAACCTAGAAAAGAACTACGGTGAGATTGGTGATTACAAGAGAGATTGTTGAGACTTGTCATAGAGATGGATTGGAGAGACATCGCATAAGAAGCCATTTGTCAACAAAAAGACTGTGATTTGGTCGAAAAGCTGTTATTATGAAGAAGAGATTGGACTTTGGTTTATGTGTAAGACTGTGAGTGAGTTGAGTTCTATGAATGTCAATGTGTGAGTATATATATACATTCGATGATGAATGTGGCGAATGGTGTTGATAACTACACGTGCGTGAATTCCAAAAGTTGGTCTCTTACGAGAAATGATTATAAGGAATTTGGATTTGGTTTCCATGGTCGGCACGTGGACATGTGGGAAGTGGTTGGTCCAGGTTTGTGGATCTTGTATTACTTATGGTCGGTCGCTAAATTACAATAAAGAAAAAAAGAAAGAAAAACGTGTGACTTGTGAAGCTTTGAATTCACTAACTAAATTCTTGGGCCAGATATATTGAAAATAAAATACTCCCTCTGTTTTTGATGTTTTTAATTTTTGTACACATATTAATTAAGACATAATAACTAGGAGTATTGAGTTTTATTAATTATAATTTATTTTTTGTTTATTTTTTTGCTTCCCAATAATTATATTAATAGCAGCATACTTCATAATGTATTCACCAATTAGAACTAATAACACTTAAAACAATTCATTATTTAAAACAGAAAATATTAATTGAATATATAGAAAATTAATTTTTCAAAAACAAGAAAAAAATTCTAAAACATCATTTTAAAATAAAACAGAGGGAGTATTTGATCTAAGTAGGTTTTCTTTTTGAAAGGTTCGGACGTACAATAAAAACAAATGGATTCGGACGGAACAAATCGAGTGGACGGTTTAATAGGATTTACAATATTCGAACTGGTTCTGCAAGTTTTTCTGACTTTTCTGAGTTGACTCCCGCTAATACTCTCACTAAGACATCAATCAAATCATCTTTGAAACCTACAGATATTAACACTGATGTATCAAACATCCTAATCTCAATGTGAACACGATTTATATGATATAGAAGATCAAGTCGAAGGACACAAAAAGAAAACAACCTAAGAAAGTTTTGAATGGTTATTTAAGTATGTTACATTTTATGACGCAGAGAAATGAGTAGTCAATGATGTAAACTCTTGAACATTGTGTATATAGTTCATGATGTGGTAAGAATTTCTGTACCGGTTTTGGTATAAAAATAACTGTCATGTTTTCACTCAAAACCTAAACTCTTTACTAAGCTAAAATAAACACAAAATATATATATATATATATAAACGCAAACTTGTGTTAACTTGATCAATTTAGATACAACATTAATTAACTTTAACTTCTGTCTATAAAAAAGCTTCTTTTCTTTCATCCATCTTCCCTTGTTCTTTGATAAGTCATGTGATCTGTTTTTTCTACTTGAGCTTTGAAGAATTATTGGAAAGATTCAATCATTTTAAAGTTTCTTCACTATGTTGTGACGCAATTTAATCCCGCTTCTTCTTCCAAGAGTAGAATTGTCTCTTAGGGCTATCCACAAGCAATTACAACATAGCAATCTAGCAATTACAACATAACCATCTATGCATGATTTTTACCGCGAAACTACTAATTGATACCATACGCCAAATCACATATTTAAACAACACACCTAAATCACCCTATTTAGAATGATTGGTATGCGATTAACCAAAATATATTTAGAAAATAATAATCTCTTGAACCTTACATAACTAAACCATTTTCTACTTAAGAATAGTAACAAAGTGAGGAAATCGCTGATGAACCGCACCGAACGGTCCGAACCCGCATATACACACAGAGACACAACTCTTTCGCGTA
Source organism: Sisymbrium altissimum (assembly GCA_900406495.1). Lineage (NCBI taxonomy): Eukaryota > Viridiplantae > Streptophyta > Magnoliopsida > Brassicales > Brassicaceae > Sisymbrium > Sisymbrium altissimum. Next base: position 114,891 of record OVBI01000101.1, read on the forward strand.
ACTCCATTAGCAAGTCAACTTCTCACATGTCAAAGAGAATAAAAATCCCGAATCTTATTTTGTAACGTTGGAATTATTGGATAGAATTTAAAATTTCATCACGACTATTGCAATACTAATTATACTATTACTATATAATTTCACTTTCTTATCTTAACGGATTTAGAAGTCCTCTGTTTCATCTACCTCTTCTTCATGTTTTGAGCAACAATGGCATCTATGGCCAACTTTGACTTTCAAAATTGCTTCATCTTAATCATCCTATGCCTCTTCTCAACTTTCTTTCTCTTTCTCTTCTTCTTCAAGAAACCAAAGAATGCCTTGGATTTACCTCCGAGCCCTCCTTCTCTTCCGATCATCGGCCATCTTCACCTTCTCTTCTCTGCTTCACTCCACAAGTCATTCCGTAAAATCTCATCCAAGTACGGACCTTTGCTCCATCTCCGCATCTTCAATGTCCCCATCGTTCTAGTCTCCTCCGCCTCAGTGGCCTACGAGATCTTCAAGGACCACGACATGAGCGTCTCCACTCATGGTCCTATTGGGATCGATGAGTGCCTTGTGTTTGGAGCTTATGGCTTCATCAAAGCTCCTTATGGAGATTACTGGAAGTTCATGAAGAAGATCATCACTACTAAAATGCTCGGACCCCAGGCGCTGGAGCGGTCACGAGGCGTTCGTGCAGTTGAGATAGAGCGGTTCTACAGAAATCTTCTCGATAAAGCGATGAAGAAAGAGAGCGTTGAGATCGGTGAGGAAGCGTTGAGACTCGTTAACAGTATCCTCGGCAAGATGAGCTTAGGAAGGAGTTTTTCAGAGGAGAACAATGAGGCGAGAGTCTGTGAATTTAGTGTCAAGTTGGCTGCCTTGACACAGAAGATTTTTTTGCAACAAGTATCACGTAAGCCACTTAAGAAGCTCGGGATCTCACCACCATTCAAAAAGGAGGTGATGAATGTTTCCTACAGATTTGAGGAGCTCCTCGAAAAGATTATTGCGAAATACGAAGAGAAAGTGGACGAGCATCAAGGTAGTGAAATAATGGACACATTATTGGCAGCTTGTCATGACGAAAATGCAGAGTATAAGATCACTAGAAACCATATCAAGGCGTTACTAGCGGTATGTCTATCCTTTCGTTGGGTGTAATTATATTACGTAGATTGAGAATTCAAACTAAGTCAAAACATTCAGATTTAGTTTGGTTTGGATTTTTCAGATTGGAAATCAGTGATTCATGTTTAGTCCCTTTGGTTCAGATTCGCTCGCTTCGGTTTTAGATTTTTTTAAAAAAAATATATTACAAAAAAAAATAATTAGAATTTTAATATATTTCATTTTTTTCTATATATAGTAATTACTAATTAGTTTAATAAATTTAGGTTTATTCGGTTAATCCTTGTTGCATAATATTCAGTTTCAATTGAGGTTCCATTTGAGTAATTCAGTATATATTGTAATAAACAGCTTGCAAATGAACGCAATTACTTGATCTAATATTTACAATTGTAGGAGCTTTTCTTTGGAGCCGGTGACACCTCTTCAAAATCAACAGAATGGGCAATGGCTGAAATCCTCAACGACCATAAGGTCTTTGAGAGATTGAGAGAAGAAATTGACTACGTGGTAGGAAAAACAAGACTGATCCAAGAAACTGACTTACCAAAACTCCCTTACTTGCAAGCAGTGATCAAGGAATCTCTAAGATTACACCCGCCGGGGGTTCTTTTGCCAAGAGAATTTGAACAAGGGTGTAAGATCGGAGGGTTCTACATACCTAAGGGCACGTCTCTTCTTGTTAATGCTTATGCTGTGATGAGAGATGTTGATTCTTGGAAAGAACCAGATGAGTTCAAGCCAGAGAGGTTTATAGGGGAAGAGGAGGAGACAAGAGAGAAAATACTGAACTTTCTACCTTTTGGCTTTGGAAGGAGAGGATGTCCTGGTTCAAATGTGGCTTATATCTTAGGAGGAATCACAATTGGAGTGATGGTGCAGTGCTTTGACTGGAAAGTTGAAGGAGATAAAGTCAACATGGAAGAGGCTACTGGAAGAGCTTTCTTGGCTTTGGCTCATCCCCTTAACTGCACTCCTCTTCCTCGAATCATAAATCCTTTACCTTCAAATTTTTAAGATTCTTAGTTCGTGAATTCGAGTTTTTCACTCTATTTCCAAACTTTTAAAGGTTCGAGAGATGGTTATTGCACTTGCTGATTTTTTTTCTGTTAACAATAATTTTATGCAGATATGAATCCAACTGGTTATAATAGCATAGGTCATATGTCTTAATATGCATGTGTTAGTGTGTTACTCTATTTGTTGAATCAAATCGGTCATCTTTTTAATAAGAATATAACTTCCTATCTGTTCATAAAAATAAATAATAGTATAATTATACAAAAACAATATGAGAAACATAGGACTGATCTTTTTATGAATTTAATTAGTGAAGTTGCTAATAACTCCGCTAGGCTCCAATGCCTTGGCTTCCGGCGCCGGCTTCACGTCTTTAGACGGAGGAACAGGAGCTCCAGTGAGCTCTGCCGGCAAATCACCAGCCAGACCCTTGAGGTAAAAAGTGTAGAACAGTTTTGTCGGATACCTCTCCGTACGCACCTTCGAATATTCCGGTGCCACCAGTAATGGCGAGGAACGAGTCCTCGTATGTCAGGTACGGTCCTTGCACTGACAAGTGGCCGTAGTCGCCGAAGTAGAAGCTGTAAGTGGCTTCAAATCGCTCACCTTTCTTCTCCGGGACGTGTGCGATCACGACGCAGAGACCGGCAGTGATTCCCACCCGTTTCTTGAGATCTCCGGAGTAGAGTTTGTTGGTGAATGGGACGAGGTCTCCGAGACCGAACGTTTGGCTCTTTACGTTTTTTAGGATCTTTGGACTGTGTCGGTCTAACTCGTTGAGCTCGTACACGTTCAGTTCTTGAACTCTACCTGAAATGTTTATATTAGTAATTAGTTTTGAATATTCAAGATTTGGATAATATTCAATGTTGAAGTTATGAAATGTCCCCATTAGCTTTGTGAAAGATTAGTCGTTACAAGAAATTTAATCTATAATTTTTTTGGTATTTACTTACTTGGACTGGAATTATCGGTATTTTCTGACTTCTGGAACAGAGCTCGAGACAGAGTGAGGTTCTTTGGAGTGGAAGTTGAACGAGAGGAGAAATTTGGACCTTTGGATGAGATACCAAGATTCTGGAAGGATTTAGAGAAACCGAGAAGAGAGCTACGATGAGATTGGTGACTACATGAAAGATTGTTGATGAAACTTGTCATAGAGATGGATTGGAGAGACATCGCGTTAGAAGCCATTTGTCGACAAAAAGACTATGTGAATTGGTCGCAAAGCTGTTATTATTAAGAAGAGATTGGACTCTGGTTTATGTGTGAGTGAGTTGAGTTCTATGAATGTCAAGGTGTGGGTATATATATATATTCGATGGTGAATGGTGAATGGTGAATGGTGAATGGTGAATGGTGAATGGTGAATGGTGATGGGGTTACGCGTGCCTGAATTCCAAAAGTTGGTCTCTGACGAAAAATGATTATGGGGAATTTGGATTTGGTTTCCATGGTCGGCACGTGGACATGCGACTTGTGTGAAGCTTTGAGTTCTTGGTCAAGATATACAGACAATAAAATAAAATATTTGTCTTTGAAAGGTTCGGACGGAATGACGGATAATATAACAAACGGATTGGACGGTTTAAAAGGACTTATTCGGACTCGTTCTGCAAGTTTTTTTTAATCTGATTTTTATGTGTTATAGCTCCCGCTTATACTCTCACCCAGAAATCAATAAAATCATCTTTGAAACTTACTGATACTGGCATTAATGTACCAAACATCCTAATCTCAATGTGACCACGATTTATACTATGATTTAGAATATGAAGTCGTGGAAGTCTTGAATGGTTAATTTAACTAATGTTACATTTTCTGACGCAGAGAGATATGAATAACAATCATATAAATTCTCGATCACTTAGCAACTACAACCCTAACATCGATCTCATCGCGCAGTTTGAGCTTTCACATCCGAAAACCTTTAACCGTCGTGACAACTACGCCCCTTATCACTGTAAAGCTTCAATTTATGGCTTCGTATATCTCCGACATCTTCCCTCAAATAAAAAGCATAGCTGATCGATTAATCTTTTTCTCTCGGAAATAGTAAAAACATGATGTAACTCAATAGATATGAAAGAAAAACCCCAAAGCTTCAGTTCTGGCCTCAATCCACTCCAAAAAATTGAAGTTATATAATCTACGTTCAAAAAAAAAAAAATTGAAGTTATATCATCAACCCATCTTTTTTCCTCAAAAGCCATTTAACTCAAACTCCAATCTATTTGTCCCATCAGGAAGAGTAAAATTTCGAAACGCACTGGACCATACCTCTTTGGACTTTGGTTACTCCATCAAAACCTAAAGTCATAATGAGCAAGTCAATTTTTTTTTTTTGGTTTAAGAGCAAGTCAACTTTCTCACATGTCATAGAGAAAATGAGAATCTCTAGAATCTTTAGTTTGTCACCATGGAATTATTTAATCAAATTATTATTTGATCACGTGTATTATATATACTTATAGATCTCCATTATTTCACCTTCCTAGGACTTAAGAAGTCCTCTGTTTCATCTCCCTCTTCTTCTTCGCTTCTGAGCAACTCTGGAAGCAATGGCCAGCGTTGACTTTGAAAATTGCTTCCTATTTATTCTCTTATGCCTCTTCTCAACATTGTTTCTCTTTGTCTTCTTCTTCAAGAAACCAAAGAATGTCTATGATCTACCCCCGAGCCCACCTTCTCTTCCGATCATCGGCCATCTTCACCTTCTCTTCTCTGCTTCAATCCACAAGTCTTATAGAAAACTCGCATCAAAATACGGACCTCTCCTCCATCTCCGCATCTTTAATGTCCCCATCGTTCTCGTCTCCTCTGCCTCAGTGGCCTACGAGATATTCAAGGACCACGACATGAGCGTCTCCACTCATGGTCCTATTGGGATCGATGAGTGCCTTGTGTTTGGAGCTTATGGCTTCATCAAAGCTCCCTATGGAGATTACTGGAAGTTCATGAAGAAGCTCATCACTACTAATATGCTCGGACCCCAGGCGCTGGAGCGGTCGCGAGGCGTTCGTGCAGTTGAGATAGAGCGGTTCTACAGAGATCTGCTTGATAAGGCGATGAAGAAAGAGAGCGTTGAGATCGGTGACGAAGCGTTGAGACTCGTTAACAGTATCCTCGGCAAGATGAGCATGGGAAGGATTTTTTCAGAGGGTGACAATGAGGCGAAAGTCTCGGAATTTAGTGTCAAGTTGGCTGCCTTGACACACAAGATTTTCGTGGCAAAAACATTGCGCAAGCCGTTTGAGAAGCTCGGGTTCTCGCCACCATTCAAAAAGGAGATAATGGATGTTTCGTACAGATTTGAGGAGCTCTTGGAAAGGATTATTGTGGACTACGAAGAGAAAGTGGACGAGCATCGAAGTAGTGAAATTATGGACACAATGTTGGCAGCTTGTCAAGACCAAAAGGCAGAATATAAGATCACTAGGAACCATATCAAGGCGTTATTAGCGGTAAATGTTTATCTTCTAGCTGTGTATAATACTTCATTGAAAATCATTATATTAGTAAGTATTTGCATCTGTAGGAGCTTTTCCTTGGAGCCGGTGACACCTCTTCAAATACAATACAGTGGACAATGGCTGAAATCATCAACAACCCTAAGATCCTTGAGAGATTGAGAGAAGAAATCGATTCCGTAGTGGGGAAGACAAGGTTGATCCAAGAAACTGATCTACCAAAACTCCCTTACTTGCAAGCGGTTATCAAGGAATCTCTAAGATTACACCCGCCGGCGCCTCTCTTTCCAAGGCAATTTGAACAAGGGTGTAAGATAGGAAGGTTCTACATACCTAAGGGCACATCACTTGTCATTAATGTTTATGCTGTGATGAGAGATGTTGATTCTTGGAAAGACCCCGAGGAGTTTAAGCCAGAGAGGTTTCTAGGGCAAGAAGATGAGAGAAAAGAGAAAGTATTAAACTTCATCCCTTTTGGTGCTGGAAGGAGGGGATGTCCTGGATCAAATCTTGCTAATCTCTTAGTGGGAACCGCAATTGGAGTGATGGTGCAGTGCTTTGACTGGGATATCGAAGGAGAGAAACTCAACATGGAAGAAGCTACTGGAAGAGCTTTTTTGGCTTTGGCTCATCCTCTTAACTTCACTCCTCTTCCTCGTATCCTAAATCCTTTACCCTCCAGTTTGTAGTTTCTCAATTCGTGAATCTGAGATTTCACACTATTTTTAGACATGCTAGTTCGAAAGATCGTTATTGCACTTGCGATTTTTTTTCTGTTAACAATAAGTTTTATGCAGATTTGAACCCGAGTGGTTATAAGCATAGGTCACATATCTTAATATGCATGTGTAAGTATTTGTTGAATCAAATCGGTTATCTTATTTATAAGAATATAACTTCCTAGCTGTTTATCATTATACAAAGACAATATGAGAAACATAGGACTGATCTTCTTATGAATTTAGTTAGTGAAGTTGCTAATAACTCCGCTAGGCTCCAATGCCTTGGCTTCCGGCGCCGGCTTCACGTCTTTAGACGGAGTAACAGGAGCTCCGGTAAGCTCCGCCGGCAAATCACCAGCAAGACCCTTGAGGTAAAAAGTGTAGAACAGTTTTGTCGGATACACGAGCTGTTGAAGCTTGACCTGTCCGTACGCACCTTCGAATATTCCGGTACCACCGGTAATGGCGAGGAACGAGTCCTCGTATGTCAGGTACGGTCCTTGCACGGACAAGTGGCCGTAGTCACCAAAGTAGAAGCTGTAAGTGGCTTCGAATCGCTCACCTTTCTTCTCCGGGACGTGTGCAATCACGACGCAGAGACCGGCGGTGATTCCCACCCGCTTCTTGAGGTCTCCAGTGTAGAGTTTGTTGGTGAATGGGACGAGATCGCCGAGACCGAAAGTTAGGCTCATTACGTTTTTTAGGATCTTTGGGCTGTGTCGGTCTAAGTCGTTGAACTCGTACACGCTCAGTTCTTGAACTCCACTCAGTTCTTGAACTCCACCTGAAATTTTCATATTTATATTGGTGATTAGTTTTGAATATTCAAGAGTTGGATAATATTCAATTTTGCATAGTTATGAAATCTCCCCATTATGCTTTGTGAAAGATCAGTCGTTTACAAGAAATTTGATTTATAATTTTTCGGTATTTACTTACTTGGTCTGGAATTTTCGGTATTTCCTGAGTTTTGAGAGAGAGCTCGAGACAGAATGAGGTTCTTGGGAGTGGGAGTTGAACGAGAGGAGAAATCTGGACCGTTGGAGGATATACCAAGATTCTGGAAGGATTTAGAGAAACCGAGAAGCGAGCTACGATGAGATTGGTGATTACAGGAGAGATTGTTGAGAGTTGTCATAGAAATGGATTGGAGAGACATCGCATAAGAAGCCATTTGTCGAAAAAAAGACTTTAAAACTTTGTGATTTGGTCGAAAAGCTGTTATTATGAAGAAGAGATTGACTTTGGTCTAGGTGTGCGTGAGGTGAGTTCTATGAATATCAATGTGTGAGTATATATATATACATTCGATGATGAATGTGGTGAATGGTGTTGAGGTTACACGTGCGTGAATCCAAAAGTTGGTCTCTAACGAGTAACGAGAAATGATTATGAGGAATTTGGATTTGGTTTCCATGGTCGGCACGTGGACATGTGCGAAATTGTTGGTCCAAGTTTGTGGATCTTGGATTACTTGTTGTCGGTCCCTAAATTACAATAAAGAAAACGTGTGACTTGTGAAGCTTTGAATTCAGTAAACTACATTCTTGGCCCAGATATAAACAGAAGTCCAGATATACAGAAAATAAAATATTTGATTTATGTATTTATTATAAACGATTTTTCCCTTTGAAAGGTTCGGACGGACAATAAAACAAATGGATCCGACAGAACAAATGTGTTTAGTACTTTAATACGAAACAAACGGATTGGACGGTTAAAAGGATTTATTCGAACTAGTTCTGCAAGTTTTTTCTGACTTTTATGTGTTGACTCCCGCTAATACTCTCACTTAGACATCAATCAAATCATCTTTGAAACTTGCAGATATTGACACTGATGTATCAAACATCCTAATCTGAATGTGAACACGATTAATATGATTTAGAAGATGAAGTCGTAGGACACAACAAGAAAACAATCTAAGGAAGTTTTGAAAGGTTAATTTAAGTATGTTACATTTTCTGACGCAGAAAAATAAGTAGTCAATGATGTAAATTTTTGAACATTGTGTATATATATAGTTCATGATGTGGTAAGAATTTCTGCGCCAGTTTTGGTAATTAGAATCGTATGTTCAAACTGTGCGGCCGGACCACCATCTGCTGTCACAATTGTCCATTTGTCCGGCCATGTTACAAACTCAGTGGTTCCCATGGTGAGAATTGGTTCTGCAAACGAAGTAACAATCAATTTTATAACAGAGTATAATAAATTCATCAAGTTCTACAAGAGAATGGTTGCTCACCAAGCGTAAATGTTTGACCCTCAATCATATGTTCAATTTGGTGATCATCTGAACAAAAATAAAAGAAGTTTTGTTAGTGAAAGTCAACCATCAAGAAGAGTTGTTGCGGAAGCCCTTTTGTGTTACTCACAGTTTTGATGAAGATATATAAGAGGTTCCGAATGTAACACCTTTCCTACACCATGCCCAATAAAGCGCTCCATGTTATAGCCATATCTTTCAGCATGCTCACTATTGGAAATTGCAAGTCACTGAAACTGCTCCTTGGAAAACATCCTTCCGATCTTTTTTATTTAATCTAGTAACTGCTACTACTACTACCTGATTATCTTCCCAATTTCGTTGAAGCTTGCTCCATCTTTACAAACCGATATACCTTTCTCCAAGCATTCTTCTGTGACCTTTTACAAGAACATTTAATTATGTCAGTTTTCATAAACGATTGGAAGTTGATTTATAAGAGAACAGAAAGGAGAATCCATTTCAACCTTCACAAGTTGTGTAAGACTCTCATTGACATCTCCACAGAGGAAAGTCTTTGACGTATCTCCATGATATCCCTAAAAAAGTGTTGTGTTACAAAAGTTTAAACTTGTTTGAAGATTAACAAAGAGAACCCTGAAAAGACTTACATCTAAGTAAACTGCGACATCAATGTTTATAATATCTCCACTCTGAAAAAAAAAAAAAAAACAAGGATTTGATTAGTGATATACTTACAAGAGAACTCTTTCATGCTTACAAAAGCAGTTTCATACTACTCCAAACCTGTAGCTGACGCGAATCCGGAATACCATGAAACATGCATTCATTGACTGATGTACAAACACTTTTAGGAAACCCTCCATATCCAAGAGGTGAAGGATAAGCACCAGACTCAATAACCATCTTGTGCACCGCTTTGTCGATTTCATCTGTGGTAACAAATGGCTGCAGAATCATCAAAACATAAAGACTCACATTTCCATAAGCAGTGTACATAGATAGCCAAAGGGAATCTGATTACTTACTCTGACCAAAGTTCCAGCATAGTCTAATACACGAGCAGCGAGCTCGCACGCTGCTTTCATTTTGACAATGGAGTCAGGAAACTGATGTTCACTTGATATCTTTGGTGGCTCGCTAGACTCAAGATATGGAGGCGTTAGTATGTGATCAGGAACATGAAGACGAGGCGATACTCTTCCACATACTAGAGGTGGATTTTTTCTCACTTCTAATGTGTTTTGAAGTTCTTGGATCCTTGAAAAACACATCAAATTGCACATAAATCTGTAGAAACAAAAATTTGATTCCATCACTTGGCTCTGAAATGCTACCATGCTTATGAACCATTCAAATAATAATAATAATAATAATAATAAAATAATCAATGAATACTTTTTTATTCTTGGAGAAAATGATGACTTCTTCTTGCCTGCAACACAAGAAGAACAAGAAACATCAAACTTAATATACACCGAATTCAAATTATGATTCAGAGCTTCCAAAGTTTTCAATTTGGATTGAACAACAAAGTTTTTTTCAACACTTGCACAATGAGAATTCATTTCTTCACCATCAATTTTCTTGAAAACCAAAAACATGACGAAACAAACAAAGGAAGCAGGGAGTGAAACAGTAACATCAAACCTGATAGCAGTAGAGAGGAGCAGTTGTCTGGAGCTCCGGGAAAGTATATAGACGGCGTTAATCGACCGCCGTTAAATAAAGAACCGGTTTGAGAGTTTCCGAACGACATATTCGCTTGCTGAATATTCTTAACTTGGTTTAACCAAAAAACATATATATACTCATTAACTTGGAGAAGATAACTTTAATGGGCCTTTAACCAATAAGGCCCATTTTAGTTACGAGCAAGACCCACAAAAAAAAATTGTAATTTAATTACAGTGACACACTAATCAGCTCGTCATCAAACAAAAGTTTTGCTTTAACACGTTTTGCCATTTTAATTTTTTAACAACATAAATAATCTCGGCAAGAAGAAGTAGTTACGAAAAAAAAAGGTTAAAAAGTTTTTTTCCAAGATATTACAAAAAAAACAAAAAATACAAGACAAACAAAGAGAAAGAGTTGTTAAATTGTAGTTACAAGGCGTTGCTTTTTATTGCACCTCAACGGCAACAACTCCGTTTCTTCCTTCACAACGACATCGTTTCGGGACTTCGCTGAATAAATGTCAACGCCGAACAATCTCACGACGACTCGACGACCCGTATCCTGATCCGACCCGGATTTCGACTTCCACTCAATATACAACTGTTGATCCTGGCCGTTGGATCTTTTAAAACTGATCAAATCACCGGCACAGAGTCTCTTCTCTTTAACGAACCTGCTCCAACCTTTAGTCAACACGTAGCTTTGACTACTGTTCCAATACGAGTAACGGAACCTCCACACTTTCCCGTTAACGTCCTCGAAGTTCAACAGCGTCCCTCTCACGGAGACGTCGCCAGCTAACGGTAACGGAAAATGTTTCTCCGCTTGGTGTTTCGGTATCACTAGACGGTTTAGTTTCCCAACGTCACTTGGCGTTACCGCTTTCTCAAACAGAGACTCAGCCGATTTAAACCCCGTCGCTACAGGCGTAACGGAAGCAAAAGCCGTCTCTTTCGTGTTTCCTTTACCGTCACGGTTACGTTTCATCTGCTCTAACTCTTCTTTGTACGTGTGTTTCCTCAACATATCAACGATCTCAGATTTCGAATGTGCGTTCAAGAAGTCACTCTCGTCTTCGTAGTCGTTACCTGACGTCGTGTCTGGCTTGAAGTTCGTGACGGCGTCACGGCCACGGAAACGGTGAGCAGCGACGTCGTAAGCACGCGCTGCTTCGTCTTCTTCGTTGAAAGTGCCTAGCCACACGCGCTGGTGCTTCTCGTAAATCTGTGCTCCCCATCTTCCGTTTGGCTGAGGAACGACGCCTTTGAATCTTGACGACGGGAGCTTTCTTGACTCGGCTTCGACGCCGTTCTCTGTGTCCAAAACCACGCTTGATCCGCTTCCCATTCTGTATAAACTCGCCGGGGATGAAGACTTTCTTGCCGTCGGCGGTGAAATCTTCGCCGGAGCGTGAATGGAATCTGTACTTGTCGAGCTCTCGTCAACACTACTCACAGCGTCCATTTCTTTTCTTATTTTGTTAAAAAAAAATTTGATTTGAATCGGAAGAAAAGATTATAGAAATCACAAGAAAATTGTGAAAATTTGAGAATGGAGAGAGATTGATATAATGTGTATGAAATGTATGTGTGAACGTGTGTGAATATAATGTGTATATATAGAGAGACAAGAGGGAAATAAGAAAACATCAAGTGCATGTATGTATTTAATATTCAAATTTTAATTTTCTTTCCTTTATTATTTGTAGTGTGTTTTAAGGAGATATGTATGCTAACATATGGGCAGGTGTATGGGAATAATATGGGTTTGTGTGTGTGTAGGTCGTGGGTCAACTTAAATTCACTCGAGGGTTCATGCAAAAGATACAGAATATAACCACACAAAAAAGGGAGTTCACAGATATGCCAAGTATTCACGTTTTAAAATGCAATTTCACCATTTTTTTTTCCAATCACAACACTCATCAAGTTTTTAAGATTTCACATTTTAAGTTTTGCATTCCATATTACTTTGACATGACAATAATGTCCAAGTTTTTTATTTAACTATACTTTTTTTTCAACTTCACAATTAAGCTGAATTCCCTAAAGTTTGGTAGATAATTTAAATCATAGAAAATTATGATTAGTTAAAGGGAATACGTTGTTAGTGTTAATCTTATATCCAATCCCAAGAAGAAAAAAAGTTAGATGAATATGTTGTGAGCTGCATGGGGAGTGGGGCCAACAAGTGGGCCAGGTGGATAAAAGAGGTTCACATGAGAAATTGAATATTACTTTAGTAAAGTTCATTCCCCCTGAGCTTTTGATATGCTTATTTACAAGCATGGTGTTCAAGGAAAAAAAATCAAATTATTATAATCATAAGCAATAGTAGGGATTAACAATAACGAAAGTATTAGACTGGAGAATCCATTGTTACGGTTTTATTCCTTTTCACTGATAATTTATATGCTTTTTACAAATATTGCTGAATTTTCTTCCATGCATGGGGAATCTTTTGCAAGCATGAATCATCCATGTATACAAATGCAATGGTCAATGGGATAATATACCTTATCTATATTCCGTTCTTCGTATATTTTGCAAGCATATATATCTTATTCCGTGGTGTGTGTATGAGATCGGAATACAAAAACGTCGGCAGAATATTGAATGTGATATTAAAGTGAACGAACAGAGGTTCTGACTTGTGAGTTGGGACTACGTACGTATATCTGTCGTTAAAAACGAATACAGTAAACATTAAGGGGTTTATAATTCTTAAAAAACAAATATACAAAAAAATTACATATATAGATGTATGACGTTGCATAGAACTATAGAAGAAGAAGTACCAAAAATAATACGAGAAGAAAAAGTATCACGTACATGTCATCAGATTAAATTTTCAGGAAAAAGAAAACAAATCAGGGATAAGTTTTTTTTTTGGGATAAAAATCAGGTATAGGTTAATATGTGTTACAGGTGTAACTTTTCTGTTTATTTTCTGACATCATTCCCATTTCCTCAAATAATCCAGAAACCCTACTATAGTCTATAACCAAAGGTAGATGTTGTGGTTATTCCCAAACAGTTAATGTTTACTGGTTGCTGTTAGAAGAAGTGGTTTAATGGTTGATAATCCGTTGTACTTGTCAAATTCAGGGTTTGAATCTAATCCAATGTACTTTTTCATATCAGTTTAGACTCCTAAAAACAAATCGGTTTATGAAAAACTGTTGGAACTATAGTGATGACAAAAGAAACTGCTGGAATTGGTTTAAAATTTACCTGGTTATTAGAAAATTAGTTTCAGTACTTTGATCATTTATTAGATGAGCGTCATATACTTATGTATAAATAAAATTTACGAATCTTACAACATATATATATATATATATATACATATATGTTAATATTTTTATATAGAGTTTTGGCACGGCTCAACTTATCTCTACAAAATGACTATAAGTGTATAACCATCAAGTAATTCGATCACCTGTTTTATAATAGATTTAGACATTATTTTGACTGATCAAGTGTTAAAATGGAATAATTTGGGATATATTTCTGACTTGGACCAACAAAAATCATATTCAAGATATGCTACTAATCCGATATTTGTGGTTCCGTTTTTTATTTAGATGGTCCACTTATAATACTATATGTTTACATAATTATATTATAATGTTTTTTAAAAAAAATTGGATTATAATGTTGTAACGTATTTTACGTTCAGCAACATTTCTTGGATTATATTTCTCCGAGAATCTCTGGATTATTGTTGTTTGTACAATTTGTTTTATTTTAACTGATTGTTTAGATTTTAGTATATAAATTAATAAAATTGATCAAATATTTTTTATATCATCATTTAAAAAAAAATTGACTAAAACTGAATTTAATAACATAATGATAAAATAAGTAAATTGATGGCACTTTTGCATAGAATTCTGAAAAAAAACATTTAATCTAAAATAAAATAAAAATTGATTAAAGTAAAATAGAGGGAAGTATTTTTTTCTTAAGAGATATATATGATTTATACAAATGATTTGGTGGAATAACGAGTGAAATCGATTGCCATGATCCGATCTTATATGGTATTTAACTATTTATATATGATTATTTCTGTTAGCTTTCTGACTTTCTAAAAGTTGAATAACTGTTTTAAAAACGGACCAATCGGAAACTGTGATATGTTGGACGCCGGAGGATGAGATCGGGGGATTTGCCTCTCACAACAACTCCACTATACAATTTTGGTGATTAATTTAATTAATTATATGTATTTTAAAACTGGTACTAACGTCAAAAATAATTGGATATTATATTGTAGACACTTAATTACGCAAAAACCTTTATACAAAAGCATAGCATGGATTATATAGATTTAATGTCTAGGAATTTAGGAACTGTATTGACTATTGAGTTCTTTCACAGACCAACAATTTTTCGACTTGGTGAACGAACGGCAAAATATGATTGCCAATTTTAAAAACTTATGTTATAAATAGTTTTCACCCAAAAAAAAGCTATTAGTTAAAATTACTCCAATTAACGATTTGATTGATTCGTCACAGCGAGATGTATTATTTCATAAAATTGGATGCAAATGATCCAAAATATGAGAGAACACTGAAGGGAATACTGAAGAAAACAATGCTTAATCAAGATTATGGAAAGGAGAAACAAAGAAAATGTTCAAGGTCTGACTAATCATTGTTATTATCAAAATTTATTCAAAATTTTTTATGTTATGCAACTATTATATTGCTCCAGTCATAAATATAGTTGAATCCATTTTGTATAGATCAGTTTTGTGGCGACAAATGGCTAGAGAATTCCGTTTAGGGTGCACTTAATTTATAAGGGGAAAAAGTAACACGCCAAAGTTGACATGAATGAACTTTTTTTTGTGTGACATGAATGAACTTATCATGCCGCAAAACTATTGGAGACATATTGGATCTACACGTCGAAGGACCTCATCATGTACTTAAGTTCGGTTATAAACTCTCTAATTAATTATGAATGATGGATAGCTTAGACGAAAAAAATCAATTCATAGGATAAACAGTTGACCATCAGCTCTATAAATAAAAAAGGAATAGACCGAGTGGATTTTCTGGATCAACTATATATTTTTAGAGGGAAAATTCCAACCCATTATCTTGGTATGTTTACACGAGTAATCACTTAAATACATGAGAAATAGGAGTCTCAATTATAGGAAAAAATTTCTCACTCAATCTCTACATTTTTCTTGAACATACTAAGTTATAACCTCAATGGAACGTGTCTAATTTAAGTATTGGAGCATTTTCGGAAAAAACTGTTTATTCTCTTTTTCTATCCAAGACTTTTAAAGTTATTCTATCTTTACAAGTTCACCTCATCCAACATAAATTTTAAAGACTCATATGGGAGATCACACCTTATACCTTTAGAGGATGAATACCTATATTGCGTTCATCTGATATTCCACCAGTCTTTGAGACTGTCGACTAACATAAAAGCCACAAATGGAATATCTGATCGATTTGATCTGGAACAAATATAATATATGTAAGATTATTTCGATACGTAAAGAACGAATTATATTATTGAATAATATATGTAAGATTATTTCGATACGTAAAGAACGAATTATATTATTGAACGATCTACACTTTTGAGTTTCCATGTTCAACTATACGCTCCAATCTCATTACATCAACTTAGATTAGTGTATATTGTCCTATATGAAAATTGATGTAGTTAAAGATGGTAAACAACACAAATGTCAAAGCCTCTCGTAAGTTATAAAAAGAAAAGGTATTCCCTATTAGTTATCCTAAAATCTTATAATGTCATTTTTATCGACATAATATCTGTTGTAATGATCCTAATATATCGGTTTAGTTCCATATTCCGTTGCTTGTTGGTAGCTATGTATTTTAGAACATTTCTTTTCATAAAGCTAAACGTGAATACCCGACCCAAGAGTAAATATATTCCAAAAGGTAATCTTTTATATATATGTTACTCATGGCATCGATGGAACGTGATGAAAAAAAAAAAAGAGCAAAATCGAATGTTTATCCATAGTAATTGTTTGGCTTAGTTTAATATCCCTCGAGATTATCTTCACTTCTTTAGTGTTAGGCATCATATACATAACAGTCAATAGTTTAGTTCTTTTTGGTTTTAATGTCAATAGTTTAGTTGCAACATAATACTTCCTCAGTTAGATATCAATCATAAACCCAACAATCAATATAATATAGATGACATTTTGATGAGCTAATATGTCTGCGCGAAGTCATACCCCACATCTACTGTCGGCAGCCGCGTAATATGCTAAATAGTTTAACTGTAGATTTAATTTGTGAAACAAAAAAAAAAAGATCTGATTTTAAAATAGTATATCATAGATAAATCATAAAATGTATAGTTTGGAAAAATACACATTTATATTTTTTGATCGATGTTATACTTAATTCGTTTCATTTTTCCTGAAATCAAGTACGAATAATATATCAAAGACTGATCGCATTACATACTTGCACGAAATATTGAGATTTGAGAGACATTCATTATCCTCGTGTTCGTGTTTTTGAAGTATTTGTGATAAGTTTTTGGATAAGAAGTACTTGAAAGATATAACTTGAAAGATATAATTCTAACTTTTTGTTTGTAGATAACGATGATTACTAAGCAAATAAGTTACACACGCTTTCGAAAAAGACTAAATTAAATTTACAATCTAAC
The DNA here is from genome assembly GCA_900406495.1 of Sisymbrium altissimum. Taxonomy (NCBI): domain Eukaryota; kingdom Viridiplantae; phylum Streptophyta; class Magnoliopsida; order Brassicales; family Brassicaceae; genus Sisymbrium; species Sisymbrium altissimum. Next base: position 131,824 of record OVBI01000101.1, read on the forward strand.
GTGTTCAATTTTTTGAACTTTTGCTTGTATAGTTTAATATTCCTATTATATATTTATATATAAACATAAATTAGAATGAAAATGTATATAAAATCAAGCACTTAAATGTAAAATAATATCTGGTGTATTTTACTATTTTCGTTTTAATTTATTTCACCAAATTTAAGAAATACTTACGGATCCTACACATTGTGGAATTTATGGAGTTGGTAATGAAATTTGTTTACATATATCACTCGCTAATTAGTTTTTACTTAAAATTGTATCAAACATAACAACTGGACATAATCTATATCTTCTCCTGTCTAATTCATTAAGTAATTTATGATTAATTTTGTTGGTAATGGTGATCCAAATTTTCTGTTACTTGTTTTATGTCCCAGTTAGGACTGACATTTATACCCGAATTTGAAAAATCAAACTACATTGGCTTTGATTCTAAAGAAATATTTGAATGGAGTTTAGCGTTAGATATTTTAAGTATTAAATAATATCTGATTTAAATAGAAATTCAACCATAAATTATAATAAATCGTATTTTCTACAATTTGAACTTAATATCTTCATAAATAAAAGTGTTAATAAATAAATAATAAATCAATAGTATTCTATGTTTATTTATGTTATTAGACTATCTGTCTATTTCCAGTTTTACTGTATTTTTTTATTTTAAATTATATTTTCAGGAAATTTATTCTATTCTTACTTTATTTTTAATTATAAAATAGAGTAAAAAGGAGATTACCTTAAATATGAAGTAAAAAATATAATTACTCTATTATTGTTCACTATTCGATTTTGAAGTGAAAAAATTCAATTCTATCTTAAAATAAAAGTTGCAGTTTTACATTGGAGATACCTTTATGTAGTATAAAAGTTCTAAAATTGTTAAGAAAATACATCTTATAAAAGGTGTGGCAGCGTTAGGTGTAAATATAATAACGTTTCTTGTTAAAAATAAAAGCAGACAGAAAAATAATTTTAAAATTTATCTTTTGTTGGAGATATCTTATCTTTGTTCACGAGCCAATTAATTTCCTATTTTAAAAAAGAGGGAAAAGGCTAGACGAATAGTAGTTTGGAGAAATGGAAAATTTGTGCCACGTCAATCTCACGCATTCTCTTCCCATTTATGTGCTTTGGATTAGCCAACTTGTCTCTTCAAGCTGCTCAGTGTTCACACGTAAGGATTAACTCAAATAAATAAGATTTCGTACGGCTGCTTAATTATTTTTTTCGATTGTAATTACCGTCTAATGTCAGGTTTATCAAATCCGTCGCGTACAAGTGCAAATTTTATTTTTATTATTATATATTTCGTGTATTTCTTGTGAGCGTATAGTACATTGCCGGTTAGAATATTTATACTAATTACTAGGGAACTATATATGTAAGAAAATTGAAAATTTATTCTGTATAGAAATATAGAAAAGTATAGTATTAAAATGACATAAAAAACATGTTGATCAAGGAATAATTTAAAATAAACCTAAAAAGTGCCTAACTATCCTATTTTTTCAAATTCAACATCCGCTAATTAGGTAATTATTAACTTTAAACTATAATATTAAAAATTATCAAGTCACGGATTTTGCAAGATTCTGCAAGATTTATATCAGCGGAAAGAAAAGCATGGGCCCACAGTTGTGGACCAGATATTATACACACCTATATCCAAGTCACAAATCAAATCAAGGCACATGAAAGAAAAAAAACCAGTGTTTAAAGAATAAGTTATTCAACTAATTAATGACTAATTAAGTCCAAGAGATCGTGTTATAGTCAGTGCCTCATGTTTCTTACACTCCAAGTTGCTTTTGTTGACTAAGTTTTAATCAAAGAGAAAGATAATTGGTCGAGACCATGGGACCAACTACCCATACTGCCATACGTATCTCTTGGCTCTTGCCATTGGGTGAGAAGCTGATAGGCACATTATCATAAATTCATGTTTTAGATTTTTTCTTTGTTCCACAAAAATTAATTTTGAAACAATTTTAACTTGTTACTAGTTAATAGTAAGTAATAAATGATGGTACTATTTTAAATGATACTAATTGTACATATTTAAATTTGTTAAAGTACTATTGGCTCATAAGTATGGACAAATTTTACTATAAAAATAATGTATTTAAGAATCTACACTAATTATTTTTTTTTGTGAAACTTCCATAATATTCTATTACGACTAATGGAGTAATTGTTCATAAGTTTCAAAGTATAAATATAACAATTCAAAAATTTACTCATAATAGATATCATTTATAATATGAATTAAAGAATACATTTAATATTTGGATATAAAAGATAGAAATAAAGTGATCACCACACATATATACATAATTCATAAATATATTAAGAAATCCATTTAACATTTCTAACTATACTTATACGTGTGAAGTATTTTAAAATGTTACTACTTTCAAAGACATAAAATAATTATTATATATATGCTGAATTTGAAATTAATTCATAAATAGTTGTCATTTATAGTAAATAAATCAAACAATGCGTTTAATTTTTGTAATCATACATATACATTTACTACTAAAATGGAGAAAACAAAATAATTAGCTCTATACCTTAATTATTGTCACAAGCATCATGAGAAATGCCATTAAATTTTTTATAATGTGCGACTACAATTTTGTTTTTAAATTATAACTTAATTTAAAAAAAAAAATAGAAACAGATGAAAAAAAAACAAAATTATGTAAGTTCATGCAAACACTAACTAATATAGATTAAGTTTTAAGAAGATATAAATACTAGTATATATATACACACGCACAAAAAGAAAAAACAATTTTCACCAATTCTCCCGCTTACCATAATGCTCCCAATACCCAAAAAAAAAAAAAGAAATGCTGGCAGAAAAACAATGTACGTATAACGTATTACATAACCTAAAAACCAAATTTCAATATTTGACATGAATAAGTAGATTTGCGATGCCGACATTACACCCATGAATCAAGTACAGCAAAGTCACTCTTCCAACTTAGCAACCTTTTGGGGCCAAGAAAGGAAATTTTTTTTTATTGTTTGAATTTTTATTTAATGGTTCTTAGCAACTTGCATTGCATATAATCATAAAATCACTTTCCCTTTAGATATTTATTTAGGGAATTTTTTCTGTTGTAAACGAGCTCAGCAAAATCCCGTGCTCTCACTATACAAATAGGCCATAATCATAAATAGTTCTAGCAAGTTTTTTTTTAATATATTTAAGTATTTTTATCGATAAAGAATGACGAACGCAGTGAGGTCACCACAAAAGAAAATGAAACTTCAAGGTCAACTAAGTCAACGAGCTCTACATATAGTAGGTATACACATATTTACCAATCTACAACTTACTCCGCACAAATGGACCGACATGTTTTAACTTCTTAAGACATCACAATGTTTACTTTACGCCATTGACTCTCTCTAAGCTCAAAGCGTATCGCTTACAATACTACATCACTACTATAGTTAACTCGCAGTCAATGAAAATAAGAAATGACAGTTTTATAAAATTTTAGATTATATGGATATTTTTAGATCGTAGAACATTTGATACAAAACGGGACTCAGACTCGAAATTACGAAGAAATTTGAATTTAAATCTTCACAGTTTGCATCATAGACCAGCCTCAATATACAACGTATCTATACAACTGTCGTAAGCTAATAATAACTTTAGAATCGTTTGAGTAGTCAATTTAAAAGAGCTGGTGCAGAATGTGGAAAAAGAAAAAGAAGAAGAAAACAAGTTGCGATTTTTAATCTTTTGTATATATTTGTTTATAATAAATAAATAATTAATTAGTTAAAAAAAATTAAAAAATTCAACAGAAATGCGTCCTGCATAATTAAAATTTCTATAGTCTAGGAGATTCAATTCTATTGGAATCGTTATTCGTTAAACATTTAGAGAACAAGTTTCCGTTGATAACAAACCAACAATTCTAGGCGAAGCCTTTCTAAAACATCATCATTTATTTCTTTTGAACTAAATCCCAAACAAAGCATTTAGGTCTTTCCAGTTCTCATTTTGGTATTGGAAGATACAACAATTGAAAATTTACAAGGCACATCAAAAGTATATGTAGGCCGAAACAATGGGCTTACTAGTTGTTGGTATCAATGGGCCAGATAATACTTTATATCCTATCATTGATTATAAAAAATTTTGCAGGAAAACCTGGACTGCCAAAATTATTTGAGATGATGCAGCGTTTTTCACTATTGATATGATATGACTATGAGTGACTCTCACTGAAGTATATCTCACAGGTCAAGCTGGTGGATCAGACAAGAGAGAACAAGATTTTACTCCTAATTTTTTTGGAAGATAGCTTCATATTTCTATGGATCTTTAGTGGGCTTATTTAACAAATAATTAAATTGTTAGAAATAGGAAGAGAAAATGTGTGAATAGGAAGGGTTTGAGATAGGTTTTTAATTTTTGATTTTTTTTGGTTATTGGATGTAATTTCTTATTTTTAATCTAGATTTTTTTTCTATATTTTTTTTTTAATGGAGTGTTTCGAATCATTAAGAATACACATATAATTTTTTATATTACACTGGATAAGATAGAAAACTATAATAATAAGCTATCTTAATATTTTAATCAAATCCATTGGTTTTGTGTTGTATGCAGTCATTTATGTGACTTGATATGATGCAAATACATGTAATAGAATCTCTTTATGATTCAAAATACTGAATAATATCAAAAGTTTACAGTGTAAACTGTTTAAACAACTTTCGGAATTTGAAATTTCTCTACTTGAAAATCTAACGGTTGATAAAGTACGTGTGACATATTACTGATTTATTCAGCTATCACTTACTATTTCAATGTATATTATGTATGAAGAAAACAGATTACCAATATATGGAAAAAAAATGGTAGCTAAAAAGATATGTATAAAGAACATACATCGGTTAAATATTTTATCTAAGTTGAGAACGTAGTTTGATAAGTTTGCAAAACACTTTAATATCAATTTTTATTGGCTAAAGATATTTTGCTCATCCAAATTCTTTTCAGGAATTTAATCAAATATTTTTGATGTTTTAAACAATCTTATATCATGAATTATGTGATCAAGTTAAAGCAATATAATCAATTTAGATGAAGAAACTAATAGATAAACCCTTATTTTAACAAGTTACAATAAATAACTCAAAAGTTAAGTTTGAAATCGTATCATTTAATTATAGAATCTACTCAAACATGAAAATAGAGAAAACACAAAAATCTGAAGAGAATGCATAATCAGATTAAGAAATAAAATATGGGGTTCAAAACAAAATATAAGAGGGTGCAGAGTAAAAATATTTCTCCTGAAAGTTTATAGAAACAAAATTCTCTCAAATGATAGAAATTAAAATGTAATTAAAAATGACTAAAAATTAGGTGTTAAAAAGGGTTGTGAATTTTTTTTTGTTAAGAAGAATTTATGGGCTTTTTATGTTTAGCATGGGTGCAAAAAAATGCTTGATGACCAAACTCCATTACTAGATTTCCTTTTGCGAAAATTATACTGGATGCAGAAAATGTGTTGTGTGATTAAGCTTCGAGTCTCTGGTTTAGGGTCTTCAAAATTCCACACAAGATTCTTCATCGGTTTTTACTCCTATTTCAATCATTTCGTTTTTTTTTCAAAAAAAAAAAAATTCTTCCTAAAAGGATTTGAAAACTCAAAAACACTAAAAACATCTAAGAGCATATACATCACTAATTTTTTATAAGCTTTTTTAACAATAAGAAAAAAAAATAAAGTAAAAGAGAGGAAGGCAAATAAAAATATTTTGGAAATTGTTTAGAATTTTGAAAAATATTTTGATTTAGTTAAATAGGTTAATTATGTTAAAATAATTATAAAAAATTAGAAACCGTGAGAGTTAAATAGCCTATTGTAAATTTCTCAAGTTTTGCAAAAATGTTTTTATTTAATTATATAACTTAATTATGTTAAAATAATAAAAAATTAGAAACTTGGAGAATTTTTCAGTAATGCAAATGGTCCAAGAAATTGGAAAAAACAAATAAAAGACTCAATATAAAATTAAAAACAATGTTTAAAGAAGATACATTAGAAATTAATTTAAGAACATCAAAATCCAAAAAAAAACAAATCATTTTCTAAATCATAAAAGATAAAAAAATTACTTTGTGGCAACCTATGCATTTTTTTAATATAAGATTATATTTAACGAGAAGGCTTCTTTACATTGAATGCATCAAGTTTAAGAGAGAAAAAAAAAACAAAAACAAAAATCAATAAATCAATAAATTATATCGGATATGTTTTGAGATTGAAGAATTATTCTTGTGGAAAGCCAAAATATCAGACCATCTTCGAATTTGTTATTTTGGCAACTCTGAAAGTTACAATCAACGGTGACAAAAAAAAAAAAAAAAAANACAATCAACGTTCTCATAAAAATGATATGTAGTTCATTAGGCTTGTTGCATCACAATAAGCTTGTGTTATAGCTGATCTAATAATTAATACCCACCTATCTTTTTCAAAATTGTCGTTGCTAAGTTGTCAATGCACCACCATATACTCAACTCGAGTGGAAGGTCTAGTTTGGTATACTGACGTGGATCCAACGCACGTATCTGCAAAAGGCTCCAATTATTTCATCCTATTCCTATCGATAAACGTCCGATAATGATTGGATATAATATTCTAAGATAAATCGAAATACTACATATTCTATCTCATCTTAATTAGAAGATTATTCGAAGATGTACAAGTAACATATAGACAATATAATTCAGCTCAGTTGGGGTTACCTTTTGAAATCAAAGTTTCACTTTGACTGCTAATATCTGGATCTGCAATAAATCCAAACTAAAAGTAGTTCCATTCAAAATTGTTTCGTTTAACCACGTGGTCCATGTTTGATATAAAGATTGAATAAACATGAGATTTTTGGTTTACTACTCACTCTAATATTTATGATGTTATACGTAAAAGTACATGCAAATTAAAAAATTATAAATGTATTTATTTTTAATTAAAAAAAAATTATTTAATAACTCATTAAAGTTATTTTACCCAATCACAAAATATATTGTAAACAATAAATGATTATATTATAATAAATAAGTATAAATTTTGCATAGAAATTTACAAAAAGAAATCTAATAAAATAGAAGAAAAAATGTTTTAAAACATCATAATAAAACAGAAGGAGGAGTAGTTTTAAAAATTTGCATTCTCACGTCGACGAAAGACTTTTTTGAATTCTTTCAAATTATTGAAATTAAAGATCTGAAAAGTATTTGGTGGAAATTAAAAGAGGAAACAGAGAGGGGCATACATGTTCAGGGGGTTTGTGGCCATATAAAATAAAATAAAACAAAACGATGGTTTATAAAGATTTTTCACACTCATCAGATTCATTTATTCATGTTTAAACCTAAGCATTAGGATTTAGAATACTGCGAATGATTTAATTACAGGAAAATGGATTTTTTCTAAATGATTAAATTGATAGTTCTTTCTTATATAATATTAGGATTTAGAATACTGCGAATGATTTAATTACAGGAAAATGGATTTTTTCTAAATGATTAAATTGATAGTTCTTTCTTATATAATTAATTTCATATGTTTTACCGTTCTTAGTTTTCAACTTTTCATTATACATTCTTAGTAGTTTTTTTTTGTTGCTATTTGTTCTCTATAAAAATTTCTGCCAAAAACAAAAACTGATATAAAGTTTAATACTTTATCCCAAATAAAAATTAATTTTATCAGAAACCGTAGATTAACCACTAAATCCTTTAAAATGAGAGAGAATCAAGATAGCATAATATCAGAACATAATTCAATTATGATATAAACATAACAATATGATTGAAAAAGAAATAACTATAGAATCATACCGTCGTTTTGTGTACAACCAATAAGCGCTTTGCATATCTTAACATTTCATAGATATTTACAGACAAGTCTACAACTGCACCACCGATACAATCAGTACTACTAAATTATTAATCATCATCTATCTCTGAAGATGGAAAATGATGCGACACTTAACACAAGTGGATGTTGAGAGACAGTGTCGGGTGGGTTGGGGTGCACTTCCACGCGCGACTTCGACCTGTTGTCCCTACACAACTCTCTTCTTCTCCTTCTTCTCCTTCTATAAAATAAAGACCTTTCTTTGTTTATCTTACTTCCTCTCATCTTCAAACGAAAACCTCTAAAACCATCAAAGGAAACCCTAAAATATCGAAGATGGGAGTTTTAAAGAGAAGAATATCGAGTAGTAGAGGACTTGGTGGTGTTCTCAGAGAGCAAAGAGCTAGGCTTTACATCATCAAACGATGTGTCGTGATGCTCCTATGTTGGCAAGATTGATCTTGGTTGATCCAAGTGGTGATACTTTTGAAGCTGAACCGGATCAAACCGATGATAGCTAGAAGATACGAAGGAGAAATCTGGTTTGGGTTTGCTTGCCAATCCTCGATCTTGGCTAATCTTGGGGATGAGAGCTGAACACTTTTGATATAAGTAAATCTTTTAGTTGGTGGGGATAAATTTGTAAATATACTGTATATCGACAAATAAAACTTTGGGATAAATTTTGTGATGGCTTCTGCCTTAGTTACGTTATATAGCTTCCTGTGTAAATTCAGCTATCTCACACATAATCTAACCAATATCAGTTCTTATTTTCTTATTCTTAATTTCCTTGCTTTCAAAGTCTTATGAGCTTGTGATTAGTTTATTTCAGATTATGTTTCCTAGTACGTGAAATCGCATTAACCCAAACAAAAGCTAACCGTCGAAGTTCGACTAAACAATCTCTAAATGTTTAAATTTTAAAAAGTCGTCGGTGGAGCTACACGATAAATAATCCAACAACTAGAGTACATGTCAAAATTTTAACCAGCTAACAATGTTATTTAACCAAAATTAAACCAACTACAACTACAACTCTGTATAGTTATTTTTCGTGTGTAAGCAAGTGATCAATCTCATTAATACAACGAATCTATGTGATAAACATCGCCGATGTTAGTAAGTTTCAGTTTATAAAACCCAATGAATAAAAAGTTACAAATTATTATGTGAGAGGTACAACTTTGCATTACACTGCTCCTCTTAACATTTTGCATTACACATGCTTGCATGCTTCGATTCTCCAAGTTTTAGTCAAACCAACAACCTCTTCCTAGTTCCAATGATTAGCCAGTTGATTTGAAGAAGAATTAAAGTTTTAGATAAAAATAAATACCCTTTGGTTACTTGTCTAATCATATGTAACGTTGGTGCTCCACGTATGAGATAACTCTACTTTAATTTAGTTGTTTTGACTCACATAAAAGCTTTCAATATATTATATGACTTAACTTAAAAGTTTAATATCATGATGTGTGTATGTTTAGTTTCTATTGAATTATCAAATTAAGCTAATCAAGAATTAAGACCATAGATATATATCAAGGGACAACACAAGTCACACACCATTTAAATTATTGTTCGGGTCCCTCTCATTTAATCTGACGTGACCATTAGGTGCCAAATTATTTATGATGGAAGACATGTGTGATGTACCAAATTATTTATGATGCACGTCGAATTTTGTTCTACTAAAATTTAAAGTGAATTTCCCTTTTTATTTTAATTAATTGCGTCAGTATAATAATTTGAAGACTAGAACTGATTATACAACCAACCAATCACTTCCTATATTAAGGGCCATCAATGTTCAATAGTCTTTATCAATCTTCAATTTCAAATAACTTTTTTCAGCTATTTGAAGCTAAGTAGAAAGAATATATACATATTAATTGAAATAGATAAGGGGTTTTAATGAGAGAGCTCCGATTGGGTGATGTATTCTATAAATCAAGTAACCAGTCCAACCACAAATATATTGTCATAATAACACTCTATTATTATTCGAACACTATAAATTTCTATTTTATTTATTTTCACATAATATTATAGATTGATGATAAAAGAAAGCATGAAAATGGGGTCAAAGTGTCAGGTGGGAAGAAACTGAATCTGCATCATTGTCTCATTGATATTCTGTTGTCGGCCAACTTTAACTATGCAGCCCATATGTTTATATGTACTCATCTACACCTATGTGTATTCATTTTTTTTTGTCATGTTCTTATATACATTTTTTAAAAGAATTAAAGAGTTCCATAATTAGAAAACTCGCTCGAATTCAATGAATCCTATTTTTCTTCCTACCGAAGTATGTATGTTAACGGCATTGATCAATGATCACTATATATATATTTTTTTAACAACGGCCACTAGAATTTGAATTGGTACTTTTAGATGATTTAATAAAATCTATTGAGCAGTAAGAAAATCTTGACACATAAAGCTACTGAGGAAGAGACAAAAGAAGTTGAACGGTCAAAAAGACAAGAGGATAAGCTCGACCACGTGCGGCGGGTCAACACGACGGTCCTACCACCGTCGCCGTCGTGACCAGAACCATCGACCTCTTCTCTTGTCACTTTCTCACATCGGGGTCCAAATTTATTTATTGATGTTCAAGTTTTCAATTTAGTGGCTTATTTACATTGCCCAATTAAGCTAAGCATACTTACGAAGAGTGCAACTATTCCTTATTTCCATTTTCAAATTTGTTTCAAGAATTTAGTATATAATTTTAGAACTGTACTAGCTAAAGGCTTAAAGCTATGTATACATTGTAGCGGTCGAAACAACACGTGAAATTGATCTGTCATCTTATTGAACAATTAAACAATGCACTAAAGCCAATATAAGAATACGCTAAACCATTTTCTATATGGAAAGCAAACGAGTAAGCTCTAATGTTAGAATAATTTCAATTGGTAATTCGCAAAATAAGAAATGACGGAATAAGTTTATGACAGACTTGGAGAATGATTTTACGATTCCAAAGATTCTTACGAATCATAAAATTTTGTGGATTATTACAATAAGATATCCGATTAGTGGAGGCTGATGTGGAGGGCGATATTTTGAGCGATCTAGGGTTTTGGTATCTTCGTTCCTTGCGAGTTACGGCTGATGATGCTGGCGGTCTCTCCGCCACGGCAACTGGAAGGAGACACACCAGGAACTAGTATTGATGTCAGAGTGACGACGAAGATGAGCGAAAGTCTGCAGGAAGAAAACCCTGCTTTGGGGAAGCAACATCTGGAGAGTGGTGTAAATCTGACCTCGAGCCAGGGAGACAAAGCTACAGAAGGAGCTGAAGCTAAGAAAACATGGGCTAATATTGTCCAGAAAACGGAATTTAGCCGTAAAGAGTTTGTGATGAAAGAGGTGAATGGAGAGAAGAAAGTTATTGTCCCGAAGGAGGTCTTCATTGATGCTAAACCTCTCTGGAAAGATTTTCTAATTGGAAAGTTCCTAAGCAATGCCCCTCACGTAGCAAAAATTCACAAAATCGTGAATAGCATATGGAGATTGGGAGATAAAACAAGTATGATTGATGTGGTAGTTGTTAATTCGACAACCGTGAAATTTCGAATTCGTAACTCTTCTATGAGACAACGGGTCCTCAACAGAGGAATGTGGAATATTGTTGGCATCCCTATGGTGGTCTCCAAGTGGACTCCTTTTGGTGAAGGTGCGGTACCAGAGTTGAAATCAATTCCTCTGTGGGTTGTTTTAAAAAACGTTCCCCCTACAATGTACTCGGAAAAAGGCTTCGAATTCCTGGCTTCGGGTGTTGGGAAGTTGATACGAATGCACCCAAAAACAGAAAACTGTACAAATTTTGAGGAAGCTCAACTCTTTATTGAAGCGGATCTTACAAAAGAACTCCCAAAATCATACACTTTTATGGGAGAGGAAGAAGGTGAGATGGACACAACAGTCACATACTCCTATCCATGGCTCCCCCCGCGTTGCAGTGATTGCAGTCGATGGGGCCATGGAAAAGAGACATGTACTTTGGGAAAAAAAGAAACAACTACAGTGGATAGAGACATGGTATCGGAGAATGCACAACCTGTAATCCCAGCGGAGTCAGACACAAGTGCAAAGAAAACAGTGGTGGCAAAGAATACTCAGGAGAAAGCAGATTCTGAGTGGAAAACACCCACCAAAGGCACACGAACACCGGAAAAAAAGGATAATCCAGGATCAGCAACTCTCTCGATACTCTCAAACTCTTATGCAGCGCTAAGTGATCATAAGGATGAAGAGGAGGAGGAAGAGTTAGAGGTAGTCAAAGAAACACAGCATACACATGAGGCTGACGATCCAGAAGAAAAGAATGAAGAGGAAGGGGACGAGACGAGTTCGAATGGAGATACTGACTTGGAGAAAATTACGAAAAAAAAGAGACAAGGGATCATGGAAGACAGCATTCGCCCTTCTCTGCCTAGAGAATCAAAGAACACACACAAATATGTTTCAAATCCAGCTGCTAGATCATCGAGGGCCAATACCCATGGTGTGTCAAGCAAAAAAATACTCCCCCAATAATCTTTATGTCGGGTTTCTTTTGGAATGTTCGGGGATTCAACAAGGTTAATAAACATTCCATTGTCCGTAACTGGGTAAATAAGTTTGATTTTCAATTTGGTTGTGTTCTGGAGACAAGAGTTAAAGAAAGAAAAGCAGAGGCTATTGTTCAGGAGGTTTTTCGAGATTGGTCTGTTATTACAAATTATGATTCTCATAGTGGATGAAGGATTTGGGTCGTCTGGCGACCTCACGTTCGTTTGACTCCTTGTTTCACAAGTAGCCAAATGATCACATGTTCGGTTCTGCTCGAAGGTATGGTAGACGAATTCTTTTGCTCATTCGTCTATGCTTTAAACACAATGGAAGAAAGGAGGGTATTATGGGAGGACATACGAAACCATCACAACTCCCCATTGCTTAGACAGAAGCCGTGGATTATCTATGGTGACTTTAATGAAATTCTGACTTTGGAGGAGCACTCTTTGTTCGAAACCTCTCCATCTACTCCAGTGGGGATGCGAGATTTTCAAGAAATAGTGAGCTACTGCTCTCTGAGTGATATTCATGCTCATGGGCCGCAGTTCACTTGGTGCAATAAACGAGAAGAAGGAGTGATAAGTAAGAAGCTGGACAGGGTTTTGGTGAATCCATCATGGCTAGCTACCTATGAGGAAGCATATGGAGTCTTTGAGGCAGGAGGCTGCTCAGATCATTTAAGATGTCGGATAAAAATCACAACTACTCGACTCAAACCCCGTAAGCCTTTCAAATTTGTGAATGCTGTGGCAAAGATTCACGAGTTTAAGAAAGTAGTGGGAGCTTATTGGGCTGAAACAGAAGAATTATTTCACTCTACTTCAGCAATGTACAGATTCTCAAAGAAGTTAAAGGGTTTAAAACCACAATTAAAGCAGCTGGGAAAGGCGCTCATTGGGGACCTATCCAAACGAACAAAAGCTGCTTATGATGAGCTTTGTGTGCGGCAAGAGGACACAGCTCATAACCCAAACCCTTTCACGATGGCTGCTGAAGCAAGAGCTTATCAAACTTGGAGTAACCTGTCAAAGATCGAGGAGAAGTACCTAAAACAAAGATCAAAACTCCATTGGCTGAAAGTGGGGGATGGAAACAATAAGAGTTTTTACAGAGCGGTGAAGAATAGAGAGAGGCGTAATGCAATGAGAGAAATTCGAACTCCGGAGGGTGAGATGGTGGACACTCAAGAAGGTCTGAAAAAAGCTGCAGAGACTCATTTCCATAATTTTTTAGCACTTACGCCAGAGAGTTTCTGTGGTATAGAGGTGGAAAAACTACATGATCTTCTAGGCTTCACGTGTGATGAGAATGATAACCAGCAACTGATCAAAGAGGTATCAGAGAAAGAAATCAGAGACACTCTTTTTGCCATGCCAAATGATAAATCACCAGGCCCTGATGGCTACACAGTGGAGTTTTTCAAAGAATCGTGGGAGTTAGTTGGTAAGGACTTAGTGGTTGCTGTCCAATCTTTTTTTCAAAAGAGTTTCATTCCGAAAGGGGTCAATGCTACCATCCTTGCTCTGATCCCAAAGACAAGTCAAGCCATAGAGATGAAAGACTATAGACCCATATCTTGCTGCAATGTTGTCTACAAAATCGTTTCCAAACTTCTTGCTAATCGATTAAAACTGGTTCTACCGAAGTTTGTCTCTCCAAATCAATCCGCTTTTGTCAAAGGTAGACTACTCATGGAGAACGTCCTACTAGCAAGCGAACTTGTGAAAAATTATCATAAGGCAACAGTCTCACCTCGCACCACGATGAAAATTGACATCTCTAAAGCCTTCGACTCAGTTCAATGGCCCTTTCTTCTCAATACTCTTAAGGCACTAAACCTGCATCCGCAGTTCATACGATGGATTGAACTCTGCATTACGACAGCCTCTTTCTCGGTCCAAGTCAATGGAGAGTTGTCTGGATTGTTTAAGAGTGAACGAGGTCTCCGACAAGGCTGTTCTCTCTCCCCCTATCTCTTTGTAATCAGTATGCACGTCTTGTCTAAACTTTTAGATAAGGGAGCTGCAGACACTCAATTTGGTTACCACCCGTACTGCAAAAATCTCAAGCTCACCCATCTGTGCTTTGCTGATGATCTGCTTGTGTTCACAGACGGCCGGAAAGGTTCCATTGAAGGCGTGTTGGACATATTCACCTATTTTGCAACAATCTCTGGCCTAAACATCAGTCTAGAAAAGTCAACACTCTTCATGGCTGGTGTATTGGAAGGAGATAAACATAGTATTCTGCAGGATTTCCCTTTTGCAGAAGGAGCTCTCCCCGTGCGATATCTGGGATTACCGCTGCTTACAAAAAGGATGAGTGTGACTGATTTTACACCTCTAATTGAAAAGATTCGCTCTAGAATAAGCTCTTGGACGGCTCGTCATCTGTCCTTTGCTGGACGAGTGCAACTCATCAATTCAATTATTCATAGTCTCACAAATTTCTGGATAGCTGCATATCGCCTGCCAAACAAATGTTTGGACGAAATTGATAAACTCTGCGCTGCTTTTCTCTGGTCAGGGCCGGAGTTGAATGCTAGGAAAGCGAAAGTTGCCTGGCGTGATGTATGTAAGCCCAAAGAGGAAGGAGGTTTGGGTATAAAGTCACTAAAAGATTCAAATAATGTCTCATGCCTCAAACTCATATGGAGAATTGCTTCTGCAAACTCTTTATGGGTCCAATGGCTACAACAATACCTTATCCGAAAAGGATCTTTCTGGTCAGTTAAGGAAAATTCCTCATTAGGCTCATGGATGTGGAAAAAACTAATCAAATACAGAGATCAGGCCCGTGAGTTTATAAAAGTGGATGTCCGTGGGGGAGATAGGACATTTTTTTGGTACGACAATTGGAGTCCTATGGGCAATCTGTTGGCTGTTACGGGACAACGAGGATGCATTGATTTGGGTATACCACTACACTCCACAGTGGCTGAGGCTTTGAGACGGCACCGAAGAATGAACCACCGAGTGGAAGTATTGAACCAAATTGAAAATCAAATCACGATAGCTACTCTGAAACTCGCTCCTGGCGGGGATGACATCACTCTCTGGAAAGGAAAGGGTGATAGTTACAAGCAAAAATTCAACACCAAGGAGACTTGGAATGCTATTCGACAAGTGCAACCACAAGTGAGATGGTATGAAGGTATATGGTTTTCTAAATCCACTCCTAAGTACTCTACTCTTGCATGGCTCACAATTCTAAATCGTCTTTCCACGGGCGATCGTATGGTTCAATGGTCGACAGCCACCGACACTGCCTGTGTCTTCTGTAGCTGCCAAATGGAAAGTCGAAATCACCTATTTTTCGAGTGCTCCTACACAAAAGAAATATGGACGACACTAGTCCAGAAGCTGCTGAATCTGAAGTTTGTTTTCCACTGGAGCGAGGTATTGGACACTCTGCTTGATGACTCTTTGGAGGCCCCAGTGCTGTTTCTTGCTCGCTATGCTTTTCAAATCAGTATTCATACAATATGGAGGGAACGTAATGGAAGAAGGCATGGGGAAGTGCCTCAAACGTCAACTCAGATCGCAAGATTAATTGATAAAGGAATAAGGAACAGATTATCTACAATTAGAGAAGAGACACATGGAAGATATACATCTTACATGGAAGTTTGGCTTGGAGCTCAATAATTTTTCTTTAAACTCTGTTTTTATTTAACTCATCTTTTTTTTACAAAAAAACGCTGCTGCTATGTAACCACGATTTTGTATTAATTTTAAATATTTTTACAAAAAAAANAAAAAAAAAAAAAAAAAAAATTTTGTGAAATCGTGATTCATGTTTGTTTCCTATACAAGGTTAACTACAAATATGAATAATTTTTCCTTTTAACTAAGTTACGTTTTGTTCCATTAATGATTTCCGCCATTTCAATTTTCATAGTTTCTTTAGTGTTGTTTTAACATTCTGCCATTTCACTATATTATTGTCAAAGGGAGCCAATGTATCTCTGTTTCACATGATGTGTTTAAAGTTTAAACCAAGTTCATTGTTCCGAATAATGTACAGATAATTCCAATTGTGTTATCACAAATCCAACTATCTAAAAATATCTTTGAGTCTGTACGTGTAAATGCTTTTCTATTCGACATTACTGGTCCACATAATATGTATCGACTTCCTTGTACTTCAACACTTATGGACTTCTCTCCAGGTATGTTCATATTTGTGTTCTTTCAAATCTGTACATTGCACATGATCTTCTTATTATCAATAAATAGATTATATAGTATATGAATATTTTCTTGGAAAAGCCTCATAATTCTATTTACTATTTGCTATTACTCTTTATACTAAGTCATATAATATATATAAAATTAAATATCAACATGGCCTATTAGCTCAGTTGGTTAGAGCGTCGTGCTAATAACGCGAAGGTCGCAGGTTCGAAACCTGCATAGGCCAGTTATTTTAATTTTCTATTTTGGGCCTCAATATATCAATCATCCCATGGGCTAAAACGATATCATGCCCCACCGGCTTAAACTTTTTCTTAGAAGGAAAAGATATCATGAAACATAAAGATTGAAAGTATAAGTTGGTTCACGCAGGCCCATAGAAACTCAATATCATTGGGCCATTCTTCATCTAGTAATCGTAGACTTGATTATCTTTTTTTGTTTCTGAAATTGAATTAATAGATATCGTCGATATTTTTTCAAAAATATATTTTTCCGATGTATGAAAAAATTCCTTGGTCTAGAGAAGTGGCAATTGTGAATCCATATAATAACAAAATTAAAATCTAAAAAATTAAAATAAAATCATATTCTAATCAGAATAATTAACTTGTAATTTTATTTAGGTAACGAAAGAAATCCTTTAATTTTGTTATATGTTAGAACTGAGCGAAAACCGGAACTAACAAGAAACCTATAGATACACGAGTGACGAGAGCATGACGTGATGTGCTTTGTGGTAGCAACTGTATCTGTAATAATTAATGATTAACGTAAGACGAAGAGAGGAGTCAGTAACGGCGAAAGAGACAACATTGCAAAGATCCCGAAACTAAAAGCCCACGATAGTTCTATAAATAGAACAAAGATCTAAAGTCTTCACTTCCCACGAAAAAGATTCGATCTACTCCTCTCGATTTCACTTGTTATGTAAGTTACAAATCTTCCATTAAATAACTACGTACTCTCTACCTCAACCTGATTTAGGAAATATAACATTTATTATATGTTACATTATATCCATATAAATGTATGATTATATATCCTTACACATATGAAGTGAACGTTGAGTTTTCATTCGGTGCTAGCGAATAAATGATGTAACGAAATATGATCAAGATCAATGCGTATACAACGTCCACTGCAACAAAAAAATTGGTATATATAGAGGCTTAAATTTCCCGTGTACATTTCTGATTACGACATTATTGTTTTGATTGTCAGAATTTTTAAAAATTAATATGCGAAGAGATTTTTCTCTCGTTATAGACTATAGATAAGTACATATATAAACGAAGTCTCTTATATTAGTCATAATAGAAACTAAAGAAATTGACGATTTGAAAACTAGTGTTTAGTTGCATATAATGCACATCAAGATCATAATAAAAGAAAACCTTCTTGATTCCACTCCTTCATTAATACAAACCCAAACTCTTTACATTTCCTATATTAATTAAGACCAGAAAATGTCTTAATTATAGTACAATATATAAACCAAACCGATCACTATAAAACCCTAAATAAAGGGTCCTTCATAGATTAAAAAACATAGAAGAAGAAACCCAAACCAAAAAAAAAGATTAACCCAAAAACATAGTACTAAATATTAATACCACCAACCCAATCCCATTTTGCAAGTTTAATTAACTAACCCTAATTAATTAATTAAAGACTTGATGATCTAATCAATCATTTTACGGTGGAGGAATTAATTAATTGTAACATCGATTTACCATCTTACTAGTCCTTTGCCTCTTAATACTCCCTGACGATGATTTCTCCAAGTTATTGTTATCATTATTTTCATCATTGTTATTGACACACTTCTCTATAACCGCCTTTAGCGCTTCTTCTATCGAACCCGCACGATTATATCTCTTCTCTTCATCATCATTCTCCACGTCATCACCATCGAAGTTTCTACGATATTCAACATCCTCATCTTCATCGTCTTCTCGGCTCAAGAACAAGACGTTCTTGACTCGACCACCTACGGTTGCGATCTCGGCTTTGAGAGTTCGAAGACGAAGTGACTTTAAGGCATTGATGACGTCCTGCATGAGGTCAGTCCTGTCTCCGCAGCAAAAGGAAGCTCTTATTACCAAGTTTCCTTCTTCGTCGTTGTAAGTCGAATCGACGGTCAGATCATCGGACTCTGTTGGGACTTGACACGTGTCAGTGATCAGGGATGTCTGTCGTTTTAACTCCTTCATGTGCTGGATCACTTCCGCTAGCAAAGAAGCTTTGTCCGTCTAAAGAAAAAAAAAACACGAAATATGTATAATCTTCTTCATAATAATGATAATAATTACAAAATACCACATCTATGAAGCATAATTACATACGTAAAACATCGTTCTTGTGTATTTATTGCTTAAAAAATGAGAATTTCAACTGCTAAATGATAATACTTGAACAATGAAAAACATTGGAAATAGTCAAGTAAATCAAATTAAAATTAAAATTTTACATAGAACTTTTAAAAGATTTACAGACTTCCACAAATATGAATATATAAATATGTGTGATCTGTAGTTACACACCATAAATATCGGGTGATGCACTTTTTTTCGATAAATGAAAAATTTACTACTGCTAAACAAAATAGGAACATAATAAAGATAAAAATGTGAAGCATCCTAAATTCCAACTAATTCTCCCTCGATTTTTCAAAAATATAGATTAAATTTCAAAACGCCAAAGCCATAATGAAAGGGAAAGAGTATTAATTATAACAGCTTACCTTGGTTGTGTTGGGTAAAATGCTACGCAACTTAGCAAGATGAGTGTTGATTCTCTCTCGCCTTCTTCTCTCGGCTTCACTATGACTCTTCGAAGCAGCCAAAGCTTTAGCATCCATGACTTCTTGTGCACTCATTTTCCCCATAATCTCACCATCAAACCCGAAGGATGAGCCACGACGCATGATGGGTCCAAGAGCTTCGGATAAGATCCTTAGATGGTTCGGATGATTATCCACGGAAATAGGAGGAGAGACGAAACCATCGGTATAGTCAAAAGAAGAAGAGGAAGAAGAAGCGCTCCTGTTGAAGTAGTGGACCGGGTCAGGATAACGGGTCGGATTGGATGGGAAATGGGTCGGATCAAAAGAAGGTAAAGATGACCAGGGGAGGATTTGTGGATGGTGATGAAGAAGAAACTGGTCTTGATAGTCTTGTAAGTTGTGAAACGTTTGAAGACAGTCTTCTTCTTTCATTGCATACATTTTTGGTTTTTTGTTTTTGGAACCAGAAAGAAAGCTAGAAAGGAGAAAGAGAATTGTAGAAGAAGAGACAAAAGGTCACAAACATCCCATTTGATAACGCACACACATATATATAGTGCTATATTATGTGTCTTTTGTTATTTAACTAGTACTATTTTTTTTTAAAGTTATTTGATATTTTAATATAAAAGATTTATTTCCAAATGAATAATTCATACATGATAAACATTATCACCGGTTTGTACAATCAGACCGCCATTATCTTTGATAAATACACATGTAAAGCAAATTGTATTTTCTCAGAGAAATATTGTTGAAATTTATGGTTTCCTTTTTACTTTATTTAGTTCCGTAGAATGGCAAAATAGTGTGATGATCATTCTGATTCTACAAAAATTACTAGTCACAAAAAATCGCGATTACTAATGAAAACAAAATTCTACATTTCTCAAATTTTGTAGTTACACCAATTTTGTTTAGTCTTAAAATTTTATCAATGTTTCATTATTATCAAAATGTTATTCATCATAGTTAATATTATTTGATAATATTCATTTTGGGACCACGATTTTTGTTCTAGTAATATATTTATTATGAATATTTAATCAGATAAATCTGCAAGTGCTGCACATCTTCTTTGCTTTTCTTTTACGACTTCTAAATGGGGAGCTGTCATCATCTTGTGGATATCTCTGATGGATTTGGCTTCCTTTGAACAAGAGTATTACTTTTAAGAATATTGTTTTAATGTTAGTAAATCTGTCTATTTTTCTACTTGTAAATTGTAATAGAAGCATTTTGCTCATTTTCCGACCTAATATAATCCTGCTTAGGATAAAAGGATTCCCTGTTTATGCAAGGAATACCACGTGACGACCATTCTACAAAGTTACAAACTATATCAAATTATATATGTATAACAGTTGACGAGATATATATATTCTGTACAAATACATATTGTGCATAATCTATTTATGATCTACTAATTGCGGTCAAGATTATTGATCAATAGTAGATGAATTTTGTCACGTGGCATTGACTATATATTGGTAGAATAGTCTTAGCAAGAGGATTCTGGTCAGAACCTTTCACAACTGATATCATAGAGAAAATATAGTTGAAAATTTTGTTTCATTTTATAAACTTTTCTAGAAGTTAGAAGTTAGAGTGATCCATTAGACGCAATCATGTTTACTCATATGATAATTTGCAATTTGAGCATGACTAAGAACGACAAAAAAAAAATAGTTTAAAATTTTGCACAAAAAAAAAAAGAATTCTCAGATATATATATATGCTAATCGTGAAAATACAAGTTGGTGTAAAAAAATCGTGAAAAGAAAGTTACAGTATATGATAGAAACGTGGATATAAATGGGAACATTTACAAAATTAAAAGGTGTTCTTTTCAACATGATATTTTTTTAAAAAAATATATATATTATCATTTCATTTTTTGTTTTTTTTCATTTTTTCTTCATCCACCTCTCGGTACCATCATAAAAACATACATCTATATAATTACAGAAAATATGAAGTTATGCCATGATATTGCAAAATAGAGAAGATTAAAGTCCATATATATAATCGATATACTTTGACATGCATTTAAAGGGGGAGAAGGACGAAGAGGACATGATTATTGTTTTCATCAGGTTCTGAAACAACGCGTTAAAAGAATTGCGTTTGGCTGCTTAATGTTTTGTTTTTCAGTGGAAAACATATATAGGAACTCAAAAACCAAACTAAGAAATAAAAAAAACAAACACTGACCACAGGACACACGGATTGTCGACCGACCAGAGACCAAAAAGAGTTTTACTTTTAATCATTAATAATCCCACTCGTTTTCTTATAGCCAAACCCACTTTCTTTTTCTTTTCTTCCTTCTTTAATCTTTTTTTGGTTTGGACGACATTCGTTCTTTACACTAATCTAATCAATCCAGATTTTCTAAGTTATAGATTTTGTCTTAAGTGCACCGAAGAGATTCTCTTTTTCATTTGATATACTCGTACATATCCACCGAATATTTTACATTGTGATCTGAATATATCTTGATTATATTAGATCTGAATATATCTTGAATATACATAGTTTTCCATGTTTCCCAAAAAATATTGTCAATAAAAAGTTTTTAAAGAAAATGATAGTCTTACCGTTCATAAAGTTTATTATACAGGAAAAGAAATTTGCAGAATTTTACTTGAACATGATAAAAAATATAATATATATTTTTCGTATTGTAAGAGAAAGAAACTTAATTAGAAATTAGGATAAACATTTTCAAAACGGATAGCATACTCAAAATTATTTAAACATGGAATGGCATAATACAAATAATTAAACATATAACTCAAGCCCAGGAATTTAAAATAATTATTTGTCAATAAAATGGAAAAATTGGTGAAAGAAGAATATATAATAGGAATAAGAGAAATAGGATAGGGTATGAAGCTAGGGTTTTGGGGTGGTGGTGGTGGTGCAGAGTGAAGCCCACACGACGTTCAACATTCTGGGCTCTTTCTCCACGCTGTCTTCTTCTTTTGCCTTCTCCAAGAATTTCAAATCATTTTGTCTTTGAATTTACTCCTCTTCTTGTTTTTTTCCAATAATACTTCTATTTTATCAGTACTTGATTGATTTACATACATGATTCTTTTCTGTTTTTTCTTGTTGAAACTTGGAACAAACCTCGCTATTATTCTGTTCTCGAAAACTTTTTTTACATAGGTCCTAATGAAAAGACATCTTAACAATTGAGTTTACAATCTCAGATTTTGGTTTTTCTGCTATAATTTGTATGATCATTATTTCACTTAGTTTTTTTGGTCAAAATTTGTATTTCGTTTCAATCTTAATTAACAAATTAACTTGGTTATTGATTTGCTAGTCTCAAATGTTTCAAGCATATTTATTAGTCTCTTTAAAACAAAAGTTTCTTTAATTTTGTTTGTCTATAAACTTTTAGATGTCCGATATATTTGTATCACATAGGAACGGATCACATATTAAATTAGATGATGAAATTGCCGGAAAAAAAAATAGATGATGAATTTTTGTTCACGGTGTATAGAGTATTCATTAAAAGACAAGATGTAATGCTCCATTTAAATACGCCAACAACATTTATCATTTTAATGATTTTGGAAATTTCGGATTTTTCAGCCTATAATGATATAATCTATCCCAACATTCAGACTCAGTCTTTAAAAATGTTGATTTAAATAATAATGCTTTTTACCAATATCTTAATAATATTAATAAAACGCCAATAAATATGTTGATCAGCCATTT
The DNA here is from genome assembly GCA_900406495.1 of Sisymbrium altissimum. Classification (NCBI taxonomy): domain Eukaryota; kingdom Viridiplantae; phylum Streptophyta; class Magnoliopsida; order Brassicales; family Brassicaceae; genus Sisymbrium; species Sisymbrium altissimum. The sequence goes on from OVBI01000101.1 coordinate 155,037, forward strand.
AAATAAATAAAAATTGTTCAAAATTAACAAGTTAGCCATACAACATACTAGATCTAACTAACTTTATTTTTTAGTACTATGAAAAGTTTGGACCTTAGACCAACAATCTTTTCTAAACCTATAATCAATCATTAAAATTTTAGATTTTAAAAATATTTCATATCAAATTTATTTAATTCGGAACACAGAAAAACTAATCTCCTTACACTATCACTAAGCCATCGACAAATTTAACCAACGTATCTGTGAGACTTGCTTATATTTTCAAATTCATCTACGAAATGAATGAACGTTGCATCAAGATCAAGTATACGAAATTTATACTATTATGAAGCCTATTTTTTTATACACTGAAAAAGTGATAAACATCGTATCAAAAGCAGCAATAATAATACTAGTTCCTAATGACTATGGACATAACCTGATAATTTTCACGGTATCCAATACTATATAACAAAAATACATTTTTCTGTATCTATTATATAATATTGTCACGAGACCATGCCGTTCGCCGAGTATGTGCTTAAACTGTTGGTCCATAAAATGTCATAATTTTAGGGTGAAGAATTATATGATAAGAAACAATTGTTGGAAGAAAACTATAATCATTACCTTTAAAATAAAGTCAGTGTTCATGTTCAAAAGGCCTTTCAAAAAGCTAAAATCATTAACTTCTTGACAAGCATGGCTCGTTTAAAAACCAAATCAGGTAGTTACTTTGGTTTCAATTAGTGTGCTAAAAACGACACACCAAAAACAAAAATAGTGTGCTAATTGGTAAAACTGTCTAATAAACGATAGTTAAACGAAATTAATTAAACGAAACTTACAGTGTAAAATTACCGAAAAAACCGTAAAATCTAATCAATTATATCAAAACATTGTAAAGATAATCAATATTCATTTAAACTCAGATATTCATCCTTATCGTTTATCCTTGAATTTAATGAAAAATTATATTAGTGAAAATGCAATAATTTTTTAAAAAATTTTGCAAAATCTTTTAGTAGTTATTATCCTATCACTATGCCTGTTTTTATCAAATAAAAACTCTAAAATTGGGTGTTATATTTTGAATTTCATAAAATCAGCTGAACAGTTTATATAGATTAAACTGTTAAATACTTTTTATAATTTAGAAATATTAGTTTTATTACTGTCTACTTTGTAATAGGGGTGAGTATATATCACATACCATGAAATTTTAAGATTTTTAAATTTAGTGGATCCCAAAAAGTTATTTGCATCCGAATCTGCCATATCTGTAATATATGAATTCTATCTGATTTTTTACCCAAAATATTTAAAATAATTTAATATGATATTAAATTATTAAAATAAAATAAATAGTAGATAAAAAATATTATTAAATAAAAATTTAAATCTATAAAGAATTTATTTGATGTTTATAAATATTTGAAACATATTTGTAATGGATATTCAAAATAGTATTCTATTTTCTTATATGTAAATTTAGTTTTCATGATATTTTAAAATATTTTTTATCCTTTTATATAAGCAAAATATTAAATTGTCTTGTTCAAGCGGTTGAGTTACTATCGTAATTAATATCCCTTTTTTAACTTAGGTTTAATATCTTCATATTTTGTTTAGCAACAAAAAACAATATATATATA